>JASDQU011103598.1:43900-58079 GCA_032191745.1 Picea mariana
TCATCTCCCCTGCTGCTGGAGCGAGTTCTTCCACAACTCGACCTACTGAGCTGGGGGAACAGACCATGGCATGGTCGAGAGGAATAGCCACGGAGCTCTCCCCTCTGCAGACAAGAAGCACCAGGAAAAAAAAGGAGGAACTGAACACACAACTTGTTTCATCTACAGTCCCCACTCAGTCCGGAAAGGCACTTAGAGCAGCGAAGGCCTTGGCTCGCTCCAAGTAATGATTGTGCTTTCACTTAATATTCGGGGGATCGGAGGCCCCATTAAAACTGCTACCTTCCGAAGACTACTGGAGACATCGATGCCTGACCTCATCCTCCTTCAAGAGACCCTTACGAAGGATCAAAATGCCAGAGACTTTATACACAAATTTCGTCCATCTTGGGATTCGGCGGCTGTTAGTTCTATTGGACACTCAGGGGGATTGCTCGTGGCGTGGGACCCTGACCTGCTCGAGTTGAGACCATACATGTCGAGGGGTGGCATTCTGCTCTTAGGCCGCTCACTTGCCACAAACCAGGAGTTGTCTTTTCTTAATGTTTATGGTCCTTGCTCGGACAAAGTGACTTTCTGGACACACCTTGCTTCAAGTGGACTTCTCTCCTTTCCAAATCTTATAATTGGGGGTGATCTCAACATTATCCTCTCGGAAGAAGAACACTAGGGAGGTCATTTCTTGCCAGGGCCTACAAAAGCTACCTTCAAAGAGATATTTGCCTCCAACAATCTTATTGATGTCAAGCCGATTAGATTGGTCCCTACATGGCGTAATGGGCGAGCTGACACTGAAGCTATTGCCAGACGCCTGGACCGTTTTTTAGTGACAGAAGATCTTCTTTCCTCCTCCATTGCACCGTCTTCCTGGGTGGAATACCCTTATTTTTCAGACCACGCTCCCATCCTGCTCCAGCTGCTGCCTTCTGCTAGTAGACCGACTCCTTACAAATTCAACCATCATTGGCTTTCCGTTGACTCCTACTCAGCCATTGTACACTCTACCTGGACTGATAACCGATTCCTCACTGAAAACAACCCTCAATTACGCCTTGTTTGGAAGCTTAAGGTCCTAAAATTTAACACGATCCAATGGCATAAAGATTATAAAAAAGCGGAAGGTGCCCGTCTACAGTCGCTGGAGACGCACATTACCGCCCTCATCTACAAATCTTCTAGATCGGATTTGATAGTGGAGGAGTCGGACTGTCTTCGCGGGCTCGAAGCACATAGGGCGTCTATCCTTCGAGACGCAGAATTCAGCTGGAGGTTGCGTAGCCGCGCCACCTGGCTTAAGAGTGGTGATTCGAACACCAGCTATTTTCACAAAGTGGCGAGCTCTAATAGAAACAAAAAGACCATTAGGTCTATTTCTAGTGCGGATAATGGTATCATTTGTGGTCAAAAAGATCTATTGGTGGAGGAGGCATCTCACTTTTCTGGTCTATACAAGGTTGCTCACAACCATAATCTACCAGAACAAGCCTCCACAGCAAGCCTGTTCCTGCGCATGGTTACGGCTGAGGAGGCCACGGAGCTATATAAACCTGTCATACTGGCAGAACTTTATGATATTCTGCTACATTTTAAAAAAGAGCGTAGTCCTGGTCCGGATGGATGGACCACCGAATCATTCATCCACTACTTTGATCTCGTTGGTATCGACCTGCTCCAGATGGTAGAGGACTCTCGACTTAAGGGACTGATTGCTGGTGGCATATATTCCACATTTCTAGTCTTGATTCCGAAAGAGAATAAGCCACATTCCTTTATTGATTTCAGACCGATTGCCCTGTGTAACCTTATCTATAAGCTCATCGCCAAGGTTATCTCTAATCGGATCAAGCCTTTCTTAGGGAAGTGTCTTTCGGAGCGCCAATTGGGATTCTTGAAGGGAAGAAGGATACAGGACGCCATTGGAGCTGCCCACGAGTGTTTGCATAGCATAAAACAAAAGAAACAACAAGCACTGGTCCTGAAGCTTGATCTCAAGAAAGCTTTTGACTGTATCGATTGGGGGTTTTTGAGACTCATTCTACATGCTGTAGGCTTCGGGAACAAGCTCACTAATTGGATCCTGGCGTGTGTCACCAGCGCCAATTTTGTTGTTTTGGTCAACGGTGAGGCTTCTAGTTTTTTCAAAAGTGAGAGGGGGCTCCGACAGGGGTGCCCTCTCTCTCCTTACCTTTTCATCTTGATTATGGAAGGCCTTAGCCTTCTCCTCTCCAGGAGTTTTACTGCTCATCATTTTTCCGGCTTAAAGGTTGCAACGTTTATCAAGATCTTCCTCCTCATGTTTGTTGATGATGTTCTCATCATGAACAAAGCTGATCTTGAGGAATGGACTGTGATCCTGGATATCCTTCGTCAGTTCTGCTCCATCTCCGGTTTGTCCATTAACTTCACAAAGTCCTCAGCTCATTACTGGGGACTTTCGGCTCCCGATCTCATCCGCTTCAAGAGCCTTTTTCCCTTCAAATTTATCGACTTGAAGGAGGGATTCAACTATCTTGGGTACCAGATGCAGTTTGGTGCGTCCCTACCCGGTGATTGGCGCTGGCTTGTTGCTTCTTTCGAGCGGAAAATAGACTTCTGGTGTAACAAATGGCTGTCACTGGGTGGCAGATTCATATTGATTAAAGCGGTGCTGGAAAGTCTTGCTGTGTATTGGATGACCCTGGAGCGGATCCCAAGCAAGATTACCTCCATTCTTCGAAGACTCACTTCAAATTTCTTGTGGAATAGTCAGGCTTGTAAACGCCGTTTTCACCTTTGTAGTTGGGATACTCTCTGCAAGCCACGAAGTAGTGGGGGCTGGGGCTTAAAAAATCTCCCAATTTTTAAAACTGCTCTATTGGCCAGCTCATTTTGGAGAGTGGTTACACAAGAGAGTATCTGGCATAGTATCATAGCTGAAAAATACCTGGGATATCAGTCTTTCAGCACCTGGATCAGAAATTCTTCATTTCAGCTCAAGAGAGCATCTCCCATCTGGAGAGGCCTGGTCACCTCCTCCCCTGTCATTCTTCACTGGCTTCGATGGAAGCCTGGTTCGGGAAAGAAGATCCATATTGGAAAGGATAAGATCCTTGGGCTGGAAGAGAGCTCTCTCCTCTCTCCTTCACTGTGCTCACACCTCCGTTCCCTTAACGTTCTGACTCTTGCACAGGCCAGATTGTCTGGTGCCCACGGCTTGCCTGATCACTGGATCGACAGTCATGACCTGGCCCTTGGTGGACTGTGGGAGGCAGAGTGGATTCGATTTACAACGGCTGTCAAAAGTGCTGGCATCTCCCTCATGGACAATCCAGACTTACTGCTGTGGGCCGGTGGGGATGCCACGGGCACCCTCACGGTTAAAAATTTATATGTGGCACTACTTACACAGAGTTTATAGGCCTGCGCTGATTCCTCATGGTTCTTCCAGCTTTGGCATTGGACCATTCCACTCAAACTCAAGCTTTTTCTCTGGTTCGCGGGAAAAGGTAAGATTCTCACTTGGGAAATGCTCCGCCGGCGTGGATGGGAGGGGCCGGGGATCTGTCTTCTCTACCGCAGTGAAGATGTCCAACACCTATTGATTCACTGCAAATTTGCAAAGGAGGTCTGGTCACGCCTACTCCATCTTTACTCTCTCCCTTACACCTGGAACAGGGATACTTTCTTTGATTGTTTACAATTCTGGAATACTCAAAATCCCCATCCTGTTTGCTTGGCTGCTCACATCTCCTGGCAGTTATGGCTTGAGCGAAATAGAGTGACTTTTGAAGACCACCCCCCAAACTTGCTGAAAGTCGTATACAGAGTTCTATCTACTTTCCACTGGAAACAAGCTGCGCCTATTACCCACATCCACAAAGCTGTCGACTTTAATCTGCCAGCGGGATATACTCTTGCCTGCTTTGATGGCGCAGCGCAGTCTGGCTGCTGTGGTGCAGGTGGTATTTTTAAATCGCACCAATCAAGGGTCACCAAGTGGTATTTTAGTGGTGGATTGGGCACGAACACGAAGGCCGAGCTCTTGGGGCTCTGGACTAGACTCTTTCTTGCATATTCGTGGTCTATTACAAATCTACTTGTTCTGGGAGATTCACGCGTAGTCATCGATTGGATCAACAAAAAATCCAATCTCTGCTCTGTCCACATAGAAACTGGAAACTCAATACGCTGGAATTGACCAAGTCATTTGCCGACGTCAAGTTTTTGCATTTTCCCAGAGCACACAATGGTGAAGCTGATGCTCTTTCTAAAAGAGCATTGAAGGAGGTGACTGGGCGACTCGCCATTTACCACTGTGAAAATGGAATAGACAACCCATCGACTCTTCTCAGTATTTTTTGATCGGGGCTTTCTGTTCAATTTGCAGGGTCTGTTACATTGTTTTTCGGATGCATCAGCGCAATTTGACCGGGGCTTACAGGCGACTTCATGGACTGATTACATTGTCTTGTTGCCTTCCGATTGTTACTGTTGTATCTATCATCTACTTAGTGACTGAGATTGTTGTTTGTTGTTCGATCTCACACTTATTGTTGTTTGCTGGGAGACTCTAGTTCTGTTTGACCGGTAACCTTGGCTCACTGTCTGTTGAATTCCACATTGTAAATGAATTTATACGCAATATAAATTCGAGATCATTTTTTCCTGGAAAAAGACATGACTAATATCATATGGTATAGGGAACCAAAACACAAACATGTACACCATGTTGTATGCCCCACACGAGTATAACAAACTTGCATTTTATTTTGGAATAAAAATCACGATAGAGACTAAGAGAATGGACTGATTTAAAATTGCAATTTAATAGATGTTAATATGAATGTTTGAGTGCATTATAAATGGAAGTGTATATGAATGAAATGCGTATAAATAGAAAAAACCCATATATTAAATGAGAATATGGATAAATAAATTAATATAGTCATTATTCTTGTATATATGATATATGATTTGAATATATAAATGTACTTGGGCTATTTAAGAGTTATCTTCTTATTTTATAATGAATTTATTAAATAGTTTAGGAGTTATACTTTATATTTATATTTGGTGTTTATTATGTTAATGTTGTTTTATTTTATTATTTTGTATATCAGTTTCATAACATTTGGTAACAAGAGTATATGATTTTTGTTTGACACTTTGAAAATAATATTTTGTACAATTTTATTTATAATTTTTTATAGGTAATTTTAGACTAAGTGAGTCAATTGGGTCTAGTTTGCGTGGTTGTGGAATGGGGTGTTATTCTCTTCACTGAGGTTCTATTCTCGTTAATAACATGTTGATATCATTATGAGTAAAATTGTTGAAACGACTATGTGCTCTGTTGTTGATTTGACATTGCACAATGAAAAATTTAGGGTTTACCCTGAGTACCATCCTTGAAACGAGGGGAAGTATTTAGAGGTTTTCCCCGAGAATTGTTATCTGGAAAAAAAAACTTTAGACCAAGTGAGAATTGAAAGGTTGAAAAGAAGAGACATAAAAATATAAATAGTACAATTTTTATTAGTTGGAACACACGAATCTTTGATTGTAAGTCTATAGAAATCAATGCTTTTGTTCAATTTTAAAACTTGAATAAAAATAAGAAGGCTCACCAAAAAATGGATATCTTGAGATTGTGAGGTCATATTGACATGAAACTAATGGAATTAGAAAAATGACACAATAGGATATTACGGGTCCAAAACCTACATCTACGAGTGAAAAATTGAAAGGGTTATCATATGTACAAATTCAATATCTAGATAATGGTCAAAATCAACAAGTTTGGGAGAGTAACCACAATTTTTTTTGTCACATCCAATTTGAGGGAGAATATTGCATTGTAGAGAGGACAAATCATGAAGTTACATACTGAAATTTTATATTTAGTGATGTAATGTTTTTGGAGGTACCTTAATCATAAGGTCGTCTTGCAAAGAAATCTCTGAATCAAGGCTTATAGAAGGTATACTAACTTAATGATTAACATAATTTTGGATTGGAAAGTCCGATGAAGGCGATTCAAATGTCATTGGAAAGAAGAAATAAGTAATGATATATTAGTTAAAAGTATTTTAACATTTAAAAAAACTATTGAAAATTTGGGAAATGGAATCTAACGGTTCGTCTTGCAAAGCAATCCCCAAATCAAGGCTTATAGAAGGTATATTGACTTAATTATTAACATAATTTTGGATTGGTAGGTCTGATGAAGGGATTGGTAGGTCTGATGAAGGTGATTCAAATGTCATTAGAAAGAAGAGATAACTAATAATATATTGGTAAAAAGTATTTTACTATTTGGAAAACCTATTGAAATTTTGGGAATTGGAATCTAAGGGTTCTGAAAAGGCTCCAAACATTTAAAGGAAAAAAAGGCAATACATTTTTTTTTGGAAACAAAGATGTGATTTATCCAATAAGTTGGTTGAATATTGCAAAGGTAAATTCTAAAACTCCACTGTGGTTAGGTAAATATTTTGAAGGTGAAGTTAAGTATTTGTGGAATAGTCTTGACAGGGACACCAAATGGTCTAGGTGGGAAGAATACAAGAAAATATTATTAAATAAATGGATATTGTAGATGGATCAATTAAAGGAAGATAAAGAGGAACTTTAGATATTACAAAATGATAATTAAGAAGAAAAAGAAGACCTCACATCGATTGTACAATATGCACACCCTTAATTAAGCACTCGTTAAAAATGTTAAGAACTTAAAGCATGGAAATATGAGCAAATGAAAGAATGATAAAGTTGACTTCATGGAAGAATTGAAAAGGAAGGGAGAAGAAATCATCGAATTTTTAACCATAATCAAACACTACTTAATAAGGTTAAGAGAATAAAAGAAGAAAATAAACATTGTCAAAATTAAGAAAAATAGAATATGTAGACGAGCACACTATTAAAAGACTTGAAGAGGAATTTTGCAAGAAGGTTGAAGAAGCCCTACATATTAATAAGGTAAAAAACGTGCAAGAAATAATTGAATAAGAATGAAAGAAGTTCATGGATAAAATCAACCATCAATTGCAAAAGGAGAATGAATAGAAGATACAAGAAGATCACTATAATCTACTTGAAGAAGTTGAACTCCAACTTGACGATGTAGAGGAAAAATATGATGGTATTATCTCGAAAGAAAGAGTAGTTGAAGACTAAGCACAACATCTGGAGCATGTCAATGTACTAGAAAATAAGATGGATGATAAGGGTTTAGAAATCAAATAAAAATCATCAATGGTGGAATTGTATAGACACCAAAGGTCATTACCAAGAAAGTTGGAAAAAGTGAAAGAAAGTCAACATTAGCAAGGAAAAGGGTGGTAGAATTGACAATATTCATAGAATTGGGAATCAATAAACTAGTATTTGATAAGATATTATCAAATATTTACAACTAGAACAAATTGGCTATGCTACAACAATCTAGGGAATTAAAGAAAAGGAAGCTATCAATAATTGACATTCAAAATAATTGAACATGGATGGATGGATTATCATTAGTGGCAACAAGTGAGCATGGATATAAGGAAACAATCTTATTACATGGTTCATCACATGTAAAACCTTTAGCTACAAAAATTTGAGGACAAACCCTTTTGAAGAGAGGAACTATGTTATGACCTAATACGGGTATAGATGGGTTTACATACGTATTTAACTGAATCAAACTAATAGGGGGCCACATGTGAAATGAATGAGAACATGTATATATAGATGTCATTATTGTACACATGAAATTATAATTTTGTTATATGATGTATTCAGAATATTTAGGAGGTGTTATCCTATTATATAATGTGTTATTATGTAACTCGTCTCTATTATCACTTTAGGAGTTGTGTTCCAAACTCATATTTGATGCACAATGTGTTTATGCTGTTTTAACATTCTATTCTAAGTATTGGGTTCATAACAATTACCCAATGCTAATTGTTGAAAACAAAACCATTAATACCTATCTATTGATTGGTCATAATGACCTTGATCAATAGTAGGGGTTGCCCCTGGTGAAAGGTCTCCACTAGATCTCACATCGTTTGGAATTGGGAACACATCCAGATTTTAGCCTTGTAGCCATTACTAATTTGGGGTTTATTGGTTGTGGTCGGGTCCACCATTTATAGTTTTCTAAACTAAAGAATGAAATGAAACTAATCTAAGATGTGAATGCATGCATCCATACATAACTAACAATAATCAGAAAGAAAGCATAGAACCATACATGCTCCTATCAATGACCCATCAATTAGTTCACTGAGAATAAAGACAAGAATATGAGCAAATGATTGTAAACCTATAATGGTATAGCATTAAAACAACCATCTATAGTCCTATGCTTACAGTTTTAGACAAACAAGTCCAAAAAATAGAAATAAGAATGCAACAACTACACATAAGAATAGTCTATAGTGTGAGATACATTCTTACATGGAGCAAAAGTAACAAAATAGTCCACAACAGATAGACATAGGAATTAGAGTTCTAGAGAAAATGGATTAGCCAAAAATGGCTTCTCATTAAAAGTTCCACTAATAGTACATGAAAGATCCAAGAGAAAAAGCTCCCTTCTCCTTAGAGGTTCTAATATTTATAATTGTTTATAAAATAACTATCCTCTCTTGGCCTAGTGGCCAAGTGCCAGTGTCAATTTAATTCAAGAAATTTCCCCTCTCTCGGCCTTCCAAGTGGTGGTGTCAGTGTATTTAAAGTAACTTATTTTAACAAGTGGCATCTACATTTGCTTCTCAAGTAACTTCTTTTAATAGGTGGAAGTATAGATCCACTTCAAGGAGCCTTTAAGTTCCACCCACAACCAACATCTCCATATCCATTGCTATGACTATTCAAACAAACGACTTTCCTCATTGTTCCACATTTTGATCATTATATCATATCTTGGAACAAAAATGAGATTTGCAAATGCAAGAAGACACATAGATCATATAGGTTTATTATTGGCCATGTAAACACCTATTCTGAATTCACCTAAGAAAAGCCTTGTTGTGAGCTTCTCTCTCAAGGAATATCTTTCTCCATAAATTAGTTGGCGTCAAGGTAGATATTTTAGAAGGCTCTTCAAGGTGTAGGATGCCCCCATCTCTCACAAAATCCTTGTGCCACACCTATTTTAACTTTCTATGTGAATCATGTTGTGTCACACCTCTTTTAATGATCCAAGTGGATATTGGTGGCCACCCACCTATTCCAACTAGCTCCCCTTGACCATTTTTAGTTCAACACGTTTCTCTATAATGATGAAATTTCTTTGTAATTGTGGGTTATGCACTTACGGGGTTATCCTAAATCCCTACACAACATCTAGGTGGATATTGGTGCCCGCCCACCTATTCCAAATGGCTTACTTTGGAAGTTTTCATGTTAGTAAATCTTTTTGTACTTCTGGGGCCGTTTTGGGGACCTAAACAATGTTTTTTTAGCTTTCCATAGTCAAACTATAGACAAAGTCAAAGTTTGATGGCATAATGTGTATTTATTGAAAAGACCTTTCCAACAGGCTATCACATGTCTAAAATGGAGGTCGTATGCAAATGTTACGACCCTGGGAAGTTGAGGTACCAACTTACCCATCAAGGCCCACATAAATTTTGGCATTTCATCTCCTAGGGTTAGGGTTTTTGATGTCTAGGGTTTTGGAATTCATGAATAATGTTAAAAATGCCTATGGAGCCTCATTGTAATGATTATGCTTAGACTGATGCACGTAGCAGCCACATCTTTTCTCAAAGTACCTACCACCATTCGAGCAAGTTGTTTTCAGTTCTACAGTTTTATAGTTTCATCTTATTTTATTTATTTAATAGAAGATATTGTTAATTAGATATATGTTGTTGTTCTCCATATCTCTGTGTTATGGTATTAGGTCTGTTATTCATTTCGTTCCTCTCATAAATATGGATTAGTGGTATCATAGTGGTCAGCACTTCATTTATTTTTTTTCGTGCATGTCCCCAACAAGATCTGGGTACAAGAAGTTGGGACTCGAACTAGTCGAGCCTTTGCAAGATCGGTTGCGTCGTGCCTAACAAAAACTCATGGGTGAAGAGAAGAAATATGATGGCACAAGAGATCCTTTTAAACTGTTGCTTGAGGAATCCCTTGCATGACAAAGGAACGAAATGATGGACAACTTTGCACAGATCCTTCAATGGTTGCCCACATGAGACACATCTTCATCAAACGACCATGCAACCCCCTTCAAGGTACAAGTAAATTTTGACATTCCATTATTTGAATGATTTATAGATGTAGATGTTGTAGATAAATGGTTGAATCTGCTCGAAGGGTATTTTTTGCTCCACAATTTTTTCGATAGGGAAAACATTACTTTTTCACTCCTCAAGGTCGTCCCCCATGTTAAGGATTGGTGGGATACTTACTCTGAGCAAAGGTCCATAGAGGAATATACAATTTTGCGGTCTCCCCCACATGGGATTGCTTCAGGGATTCCATTAAATAATAGTACTACCCTATTGGAAGCTACGAGGACCAGTACATAAGATGGACCACTCTGCATCACGAAAGGGACCAAACAGTACTAGATTTCACCAATATTTTCCATACCATGCACACCAAATTGGGTATTAAAGACTCTAAATGACATTTGGTTCTCAAATACCATGAATTTATGCATAGATACATTCAAACAGAAATGGAGTTTCTGGACAATGCATCATTAGGTGCGTCTTATAGATATGTTGTCAAGATCGAGCAAAATATTAAGCAGGAGTGACGAGAGTTTGGATCTACAAACTCCTCACAGCCAAAGCAGGGAAAAGGTGACCCCAACCCACAAAAAAAGGGACAGAGCAATTATGTCCACTCTCAGGACAACTAGTCCAAGCCGCAACCCAATAAGGGTAATGAGAAGTCAAAGAAGAACACAGGGAAGTGGTGTGAATACCATAAAATCCCTTGGCACAACACCGAAAAATGTTGCTCCAAGTAGTCACTTGTGGCTGAGTTGAAAGCTTCCGAGTCAGAGGTAGATTCTGACTCCGAATCAAATCAAGAAGGAGGGAAGCAGATTATCGATGTCGAACCCAGCGCCACTGTTGCTACCACTAAAGTCCAGCCAAGTGAACTAGAAGAACTAGAGGAAGGGGAACACCTCTTTCACTCACAGATGTGGGTAAAGGGGGATCCTCTTCATTTCATTTTCGATAGCAGAAGTCAGAAGAACATGATCTCAATAGAGATTGTCAAGCGGCTGGACATACCGATGACACCGCACCCGCAGCCCTACAACATTAGTTGGCTTCTCCAAGGAAGAGATCTCAACATTAACCAACAATGTCATTTGCCCGATGACATCAAGCCCTTTAAAGACGAGGTATTGTGTGATATTTCACTCCTTGAATTTTGTGATGTTCTTTTAGGACAACCATATTTGTGAAAGCTACATGTTATGTATGAGTCTAGACCCTGCAATGTTATTATTACTTTGGGTAGACAATTGTACAGGATACCAGAGGTAGCGTCACCTACTGATATTTCTTTAATCTCTGCTAAGCAATGTAGTAAGGTCATTTCACAGATCGGGAAGTTCATCTTCTTTGTGATTCATTCTCACAGTAAGAAGAAGATCACCACCACATCCGTGACCTCTACACAGAGCCTCTCTTTGCAGCAAAAGAAAGTGGACATGATCGTGGAATAATACATAGGCATCTTATCCTCACCCACTGGGGTACCGACACACTTCCAAGTCAAGCATCCAATTGATCTAACCCTTAGTGCACCTCTGCCTAATGGACCAATCTATCATTTCTCATTGATGGAAAATGACGAAATCAGGCGTCATACCCAAGAGCTTCTTCAAAAGGGGCACATCATACCCAAATCCTCCCCTTGCGGAAGCTCGATTGTACTGGTGTAGAAGAAAGATAGGACCCGACGACTCTGCATTGATTACAGACCATTAAACAAAATCACAGTCAGGAACCGATACCCAATTCCTTGAATTGATGACCTTCTTGACCAACTCAAGGGGGAAACGTTATTTAACAAGATTGACTTAAATTATGGCTACCACCAGGTTCCCATCAAACTGATTGATGTATGGAAGACAACTTTCAAATCTAAAGAAGGTCTCTTCGAATGGATGGTCATGCCCTTTGGCTCAACAAATGCACCAACAACTTTCATGAGGTTGATGGATGATGTATTGAGACCCTTCAACAATTTCAACAGGTTTTGAGCACTTTGTGGCAACACAAGCTATATGCCCACTTGGAAAAATGCTCCTTTGGCATGAACAAAATCCAATAATTGGGCTACATTGTTGATGGGCATGGGGTACATGTGGATCCATCTAAGATCCAAGTCATCTGTGACTGGCCAGCCCTGACCACACTAACCGAGCTTCAAAGCTTCTTGGGAGCTTCCAACTTATACTGACGGTTTGTCTTGGGATTCTCCCATATTGCATGGGCCCTCAACCAAGTGACCAAGGGTAGTGGAAAGGCAAAGTTCGCATGGGGGAAGGCACAACAATGAGCATTTGATGATCTAAAGCATTGTTTGTTCTCAGCTCCAGTAATCTCTTTAGCTAATCTGCAACAACCGTTTGAAATTGAGACCAATGCATTTGACTATGTTGTAGGTGCAGTTCTGTCTTAGAACAGTCATCTAGTAGCATACCATAGTGAGAAACTCTTAGATACCATCCGAAAATACCCCACCTATGACAAGGAAATTTATTCCATTGTGCAAGTCTACCATCAATGAAAACATTACATTCTGGGAAAGGAGACAATCATCTACACTGATCACAAGCCTCTGCAGTTCATACAAACATAGGGGAAGTTGCAAAACGTCCACCAACAAAAGTGGTCCAAATACCTGCAACAGTTCTATAGATTTTAACCTTGTACAATATTTATTGCAAACATATTTTTAGTAAAAGAACAAAAAAGATACAATTGCAAATACAAACATTACACAGAGATTTTTCCCTTGGAAACCCAAACGGGAAAACTAGCATATTTTATATTCATTCATAGTGATACATTATTTACAATACAATATACATACAGGATCCAACAACATCTAAAACCCTAACCCAATGACTTGGCTTAGTCAACAACCCTAATTACTTAACTGGAAATAAAAAACCATCGGCAAAAACCATGTGCTGAAAAACCGCCCAACAATGGACACGAAAATCAAGGCAACACGAAAAATAAGGCAAAAATGCGACACATTTCTCGAGGAAAATATTTTTCTCGAGGGTGCTTCCCCCGAACCCTCGCACGGGGGGGATTTATCCCCCATGCGCGTCCAATGCAACACAAACACTACTACTCATGCAAAGAATATAACACATACCCAACATTCTCCCTCTTGTTGTTTTCTTTACATACAGGGAGTTATAGGGTTACATAGTCAACAATCCGGGGTAGCAATGCCCATGGATCCTCTATACCAAGAGAACTTCTTAGTGCTCAAATATTTTTGTAATGAATTTGCAACTTTCTTCAAAGTGTCCACCTTCATCAACAATACTTTCTTTTTTTAACCATGTCTCTCACAAAGTGATATTGAATATCAATATGCTTTTTCTTTGAATGATAAGTCAGGTTCTTCGCCAGAAAAATTACACTTTGACTATCACAATATATCCTTACATCTTGTTGTACCAACCCAATACATGAAAAAAATATTTGTAACCACACTACTTCCTTACTTGCATGAGTGGTTGACATGTATTCGACTTCTGTAGTTGAAAGTGCCACTACAGCCTGTCTTTTTCTCATCCAACTTATTGCTCCTCCAAACAGGTTAAACACATACCCACTTGTAGATCTCCTACGATCCAGATCTCCAACCCAGTCTACATCCACAAAGCCATGTATATCCACCACTCTATCCAATCCCGATATTCCTTGGTAGCACAATCCATAGCTAGCAGTGCAACACAAATACCTGAAAACCCTTTTTATTATTGTCCAATGCTCCTTCCCTGGTTTTGACATATACCTGCTCAAAATTCCCACTGCATGTGCAATGTCTGGTCTAGTGCAGACCATTACATACATCAAACTTCCAACTGCACTAGAATTTGGAACACGAGACATGACCTCCTCCTCTTACTGTGTCTTGGGACAGTGATCCATAGATAATTTTACACCAATAAGAATAGGGACCTTGACCGGTT
>JASDQU011103600.1:14091-33975 GCA_032191745.1 Picea mariana
CCTATTCTCACGCAACCGAATGCTAATACAGGAGCTGAACGAGATATTGTTGTTACGGCTGGTGTAACAACTCCTTCTCATATCTGCTGATGCTGTTTCAACATCGCAATTCACGGGCTATTTCAGCCACGTGAATTGCGCTCTTGACTATGTTGGCCTTGACTGCTAACTGTCACGGCTCGTGTCAGCATCGTGGCGGTCTCCTCTGTGTCTCAGCATCTACACTTCTGAACTGCGTGACAACTCCGTGTTTCAGCATCAGTTCAACGGCGACTTTGGACAGTATTCTGCATATATAGACACTTATGCACTTCTAATCAATGGTTAAGTCCAAAAGTAATGTAAAGTATTATGCAAAACAGATTAAGCATATAATAATGAGAAAGGACGTTGTATACCTTGGAATGATCAGGTGAGGTGATATTGTGAGTCTAAATACTAGTGATGAAGGGTATAACAATGGAAAAAAGTATGGTCCAAAAGGGTACATTGTGTGGTCCTAACAATAACCAGCACATGGCCTCGAGTTCCTCAAACACCAGAAATGTGGCTAGTGGGATTCAAAACCCATCGTTTCAAGACAACAACCATTTGTGTATCAATATGGTTGATGTGAAATTTAATGTAGCCACTCAATCTTGAGATTATAGTTCTTCACAGGCTATACCTGGTCTAGAAGCTCCTACTCCTCCTCTGGAGAAAACCTTATATATTGAGAAACTAGAGCCATTTCCTTGTATTTCTAAAGGAGTACTCAAGCACTCTACCCACAATCCAAATGCTAGAGCCACCTAGAACTACTCTATTATTGAGGACCTAGATCAAACCCCTTGTGAGATGTTGTCTTTGGAGGTACTCCAGACATTTCCTTCACAGAGGAATGCCTTACTATCTGCGTTAGGAGCTCTAGACCCAGTAGCTCAATTATTATCAAGTTTTACATCACAGATGTGAAGCCTCGCTTGCCTTACCATGTGGAATTCCAAATCCACATGGAGTACTCCATGTATACCATCAAACGTGGGGTTGTTGATGAAGGTGTTTCCACTTGTGTGATGTCCCCGATCTATTGGAAATCTCTCAGTTCTTTGACTCTTTCTAATTCATCGAACATGTTGAATTATTTTGATGGTCATTCCTTCCAACCTCACGGTATTTTTCCTGTCTTTTTGGTCTAGTCAGGCAAGAAGATGGTAGAGGTGGAGGTCAAGGTAGTTGATGCACCTCTATATTATAACATTTTACTAGGACACAATTGGACCTATGCTATGGTTGTCATCATATCATCTGTCTTCCGTACTCTTTGTTTTCCTCATGAAGGGAAGATTGTGACGATCGACCAGTTATCCTTTGCGTACTCTAGTCCTAATGAATCTGTTGGACTGTGGATCCCTGTGATTGACAATTCTTAGCCAACAACTGATAATATCGATGTCAGAATGTATTATTCCCTTATGGTTACTTTCGACTTCATGGAACCACCTCACCACATTTACTCCATGTCCAGTAGGCTTGTTTTGACAAAGAGGTCCATTCCTTTCCGCACTTCCTATTTTGGTGATCTGTGGACCCTACCTTCCCTGAATTCATCTTGTGAAGGTCAGTCACATGCTGAAATGGCCATGCCACTATCCGCATTGAATATTGTGTATCAAGTTGTTCTTGAATCTTCAACCAATATCGATCATGTTACCTCACCGACGGACGAGGAGGATCTCGTTCATAGTCCTGTGTGGGGCACTTCGTTATCTTGTTTGCATGAATTCCTTAATGGGACTTTTCCTTTGAATGAAGCTATCATTGAAGCCATGAATGATTTCGACAAGCCTTGGGAAAATATGCATCACCACTCTTATTTTCTCCCAGATCTTGAAAGAATCGAACAAGATGAATTTTGATCTACTTTGAGTGAGATAGTTGGTCACGTCGTAGTTCCACTTGATACACACAACATTTATGCCGAAGGAAATATGGCGAGTATTTATCCTACCATCAAAATCGATATCTCTCGTACCCATGGAAAGATCGAAAACATACATATCAGTGTGGATTGTTCACTAAAGGAAATCTCGATCTACACCGAACTCTTCAAGGAATTCCAAGATGTCTTTTCTTGTTCATATGAAGAGATTCTAGGAATCGACCCTTGTATTTTCAATCATGAGATTAAAACCTACCTATATGCTAAACCTGTTCGACAACGTCTTAGATCTGTCAAACCCCCGAAGGCCCTTGCTATTAAGGCATAGGTGGAGAAGCTACTTAATGTTGGCTTCATCTACTAGGCTCCCTTGACTAAATGGGTATCCAGTCATGTTCCTATGAATAAGAAGCAAGGAACCATCCGTGTATGTATGGAATTTCATGACCTGAACAAGGCTTGCCCTAAAGACAACTTCCCAACACCTTTCATCGATCAAACTATTGATGAGTGTGCAGGAAGCAAAGTGTTTTATTTTATGGACAGATTTTCTGGGTATAACCAAATTCAAATTAAGCTTGAAGATCAACATAAGAAGACATTTATTTGTCCTTGGGGTACTTTAGCATACTGAAAAATTCCATTTAGCCTTAAAAATGACGAAGCAACCTTCCAACGTGCCATGACCTTTGATTTTCATGATCTTAAGCATATAGTCGAAGCTTACCTTGACGATCTTGCTACTAACTCTCGTAAGAGAGAAGATCATGCTAGGAACCTTTAGATTGTTTTTGAGATATGTCATTACTATAGAATCGGGTTCAACCCTCACAATTGCATCTTCTACATTAGTTATGGTCGTCTTTGCGATTTCTGGTTTCTGAGACCGGGATCATGGTAGATTTGTTAAAGGTTGAGGAAATACTTCGATTTCCTCCCCTGTGCACTATTAGAAAACTTCAAGGTTTGCAGGGGAAAGATAACTTTCTATGTCGGTTTATAGTAAATTATGCCAATATCACTAAGGGTTTCATGCGTATTTTGAAGGACACACATTTTATCTAGGATGAGCAAGCCCAGAAGTCCTTCGATGCTTTGAAGAAAGCCTTGGTATCGACGCCTCTGTTGAAGTCTCCTGACTACGGTAGGGATTACTTGCTTTATATTTTGATGTATAAAGAGACGATTGGTATGGTTTTGGTTCAGGAGGATGATGAGCTCCACGAGCACGTCATCTACTATCTTAGTCAAAACTTAGCCGGCCATGAGATTAATTATTCTCACGTTGAAAAGATTGCTTTGGTTTCCGTCTATGCAGTCTAATGTTTATGTCATTATATACTACTTTGAAATACTATTGTTCTTGTTGATGTCAATCCATTTCAATACGTCCTTACTGGACATATCTTAGGGGGAAATATATAATAAATGGATTGTCATTTTACAAGAGTTTGATCTCGATTTCACTTCTGTGAAATACAAGAAATCAATAGTCTTTGTGGAGTTAATATCTGACTTTCGATGATTAGATGAGGACATTATTCATATTGATTCATTTGCAGATGAACAAATTTTTCTTGTCTCTTCATTCGACCCTTGGTATGGAGACATTGTTCTCTATCTTCAAACTTTGAAGTTCCCTCAGCATCTCTCGCGAGATGACTGATGACGTGTAAGGTACCAAGCTAAAAACTATACTATCATGGGTGACACTTTGTATCATAGAGGCATAGATAATATCTTGCGTACTTGTTTAACTCACAAAGAAGTTGAGTCAATCCTGGACGATTGCCATAGTGAGGCTTGTGGTGATCATCTATCCAGGCTTGTAACAACCCAAAAAATTTTGTGAGCTGGTCATTTCTGGCATTCTATCTTTAAATATTGTATTGAAGTGGTTAATGAGTGTCACCCCTGCTAGGTTTTCACTTGAAAAATGCGCTCACATACAACACCTCTTCACCCAGTCATTACCATCGGTCCCTTCACTAAGTGGGGGGTGCACTTTGTGGATTGCAACTCAACTTCAACTAGGGGGAATCAACACATTATCGTGGTCATTGACTACTTTAATAAGTGTTTTGAGGCCATGTCTACAGTTAAATATGATGGGAAGGCTTCCACCTTCTTTGTATTCAATCAAATTATTGTCCGGTTTGGTATCCCGAGTGAGATTGTCATTGATCATGGCAGTCACTTTCAGAACAAAATGATGGAAAAACTATCATCTAATATGGGGTATAGACATGGTCATTCTTCTCCTTATTACCCCCAAGAAAATGGACAAGTATAGGCCATCAACAAGTCTCTCAAGACCATTTTTCAAAAAAATGTTAGCCAAAGTAAGTTTGACTGGCATATCATGCTATATCTCACACTCTGGGCATACTGAACCTCGGTCAAGACTGCCACCAGTTTTTTCCCTTTCCAGTTAGGACACGGTGTGGAGTCGATATTACCTATTGAATTCCAAATACCTTCTCTTAAGTTGGCATTCACGCTCCTACCTGACACTTCCAATCTGGAGCGATGCCTTGTACACCTAGAGAGTCTTGATGAGCAGCGTCGAGATGCCTCTATGGCTATCGAGGAAAACAAAAGATGTGTCAAGGTCCAGTACGATAAGTCTATCTATCCTCAGTTGTATGTTGAGGGTGACTTGGTCCTCTTATATTATGAAGACAAAGAACCAATGGGGGAAAGAAAGTTTAAGCCTATGTGGCACAATCCTTATATTGTGTGACGTGTCTTAGAAAAAGGAGCCTACGAGTTAGAATATTACGAAGGGAATATGTTGGCCGAGCCTAGGAATGGGATCTACTTGAAAATACATTATTCTTGAGCCCCAAGCTTGGGTGAAACATTTTTTATACTAATGTAATTTAATGTATATATCTTTTCCCTTTATTTTCGTCTTCAGCTTGCTTATCAAGTTTTCCCTTGGTTGGCAGATGTCAACAGAGTCTTTGGTCTACCTAGGATTCACAAATGGATCTAGTCATCACACAGAACTTGGCTTCCGCCACTTGGGTGGTTTACTCACCAGAGGGTCTACTAGTGTCTTCATGTGGCGTATGCCTAGGGCCATCCACAAATAATGTGGCTGAATATAGCATTGTTATAGAACTTTTGCGCTATGAAATCTCACATGGTATTCACTCTTTAGAAGTTCTCTTGGATTCCCAGTTAGTAGTATGTCAGTTGAACAACAGTTATCATGTGCACGATCCTACTTTACTCTGAAGATTCTTATGGCTACGTCTTTTAGAATCACAGTTTGATTTTATTACTTATTATCACATTTCTAGAAGTTCTATTCATGTATCTGATGCTTATGCTAATTTCATTTTATATTGGCATTTGTCACATAACTAAAGAAAATAAAACCATATCATCAATGTACACATTATAAATAAAAGTAAATCTGAAGATCCCTGTTTTATATATATTTCAAAAAATATTGTGTTTATAGTACAAAATTGGGGCTAATACCCTCAATACACATATACATCCGATACTACAATATCCACGACATCTACGCCTGTGGCGCCAAATGTGTGTCATGGTAACAAACTACAACATTTTCAAGACACTGAAAGAGTCACACCCAAGCTCTAGGAACACCAACCACTTACTGTTGCATGGCTTCCGACATATCCTCTACCTGAACCATTGGAATCCTATGAGTCAACCAAGACAGGTTTCACTACATGTTTTTTAGGACTCTCTTAGCTTATCCTCCCACCACCTCATCTCCTTGGTTCCTCCGTTGATGTCGAGGAATCCCTTCTGGCCGTTCCAGACCCACGTCTGCATTACACAAGTGTCTACTTATTACTTAAGCATCATCCAAAAATATTTTTGTTCTACCATACAAAAATACAAAAAAATGAAATATTTAAAAACATTTGTCTTACCTATGTCCCCGTAGGCGGTCCCTGGTGGGAGGGGCATGTCCAGATCCCCTCTGAAGTTGATCCCTACATAGGGATATTCATCTAGAGAAATGAACTCTCACTTCCACCAGTAGAATAAATCCTCATTGTAGGGTGTGGGCACCGTACCTCCCCCCTACCATCTCATTACCTTGGTCCACCGTACCATGGCTAGATCGCGAGGTCCTCTCAAAAGAATATCAACTCTAGGTCCCAAACTTGGAACCCTCTCGAAGAAGAAACTGCAGAAGAATGTGGCAAACAAAAAATTCCTCTTACTCCCCTATTTGCACTCTGTCAACTGGCTCTTCATGTTTTCTAGTAATGAGGTACACCAGTCATATACTGTGGATCTCAAACACTCTACTGCATAAAACATGAGTGGCCTCGATGCCTAGTACACCAAATATGAACCTGTGATCCTGGTTAATATGAGGACAATAATCTTGAGGCTGAGATTATTTATCGCTCGGATGGGGAGTTGACTCCTGACCTTAGGAGTTCCTGCTACACAGTCGGCGTCTACGTACTCCTCTATTTTCATTTCTCTCCCTACTCCTCGTGATTTTAGGTTTACGACCTCACCCTGATGTGATAGTCCAGTCAAAAAGTAGATATCCTCTACTTCAATTCTCAATGGTTGCCCATCGATATTGAATCTTTCACTGTCAGGGTCCCACTAACCCACAAGCATATGAAGTAACCTCACATGGGCCCTCATCCCTTTGAGTGCCCAAAATTTATATAAGCCACATTTATTCAAGGCCATTTGGGCCCTTAGATCTTTGTCCACAGTAGCATCGACCTCCTCATGCTCTCTTTCCCTCCATTCAAGCACCATCCTGCTAGAGAAAAGTCAAAATTTGAGTTAGCAACCATATAAATCATTGATTTTGTGCTTGTACATGAGTTGATTCACTTACAGTCGTGTATAAACATGGGTATACACGCCCTGTAGTTTTCACAAGCGTGTATAACCCATCGTATACGCGACCCTATAAGGGACAACCCGTGTACATCGAATTACACAATTTACGACCTAAATTTCTCAAAAATTGAAACCTATTAAATATTTAATCCAGTGGAAATAAAGATCAGGGGAAGAGTAATTAGCTAGTCCAGACGGTTTCTGATTTTTTTTCTTGACGCTCTCGGAATCACTAGTTGAATCTCGGAGGTATTTTTGTCCAATTTTCACTATTTGGGTAAAAGATCAAAATGACATAGTAATTTTTAGTTTTTGTTACTATTTATAAAAAAATTTACCCACTTTCTATAGTTTTGAGTCATTTTTTCCCCTACTGGACTAATACAAAAGTTGATTGAGTTGGTTTATTGTAGTTTTCGCCAGGGATTCTCGCAGATTTCAACACTATGTTGGTCATTTGTCACCATGGGCAGGTATTTTCACCACCCAACATATAGGATAGGTAACCATTCCATCATGCATTTTTGCATTACCATATAAATGTCACTTTTTATGCCTTAGGTACAAACCCACTTGTTGCGACACATAACCTTCCATATTCTATAAGTAGTGTCGTTATCAAGTGGTAGATACTTACCAAACATGGGTGCCCTAGTTAGATCCTCTACTGCATTCGGTGCTCATGCAGAGATTTTTCCTAGGACCGGGAGTCCCTTATAGCTAGTACATGGATTTATGTTGAGCCTCATTTATCACTCATAAACATGATTCCTTTTACCTAGAGGACTCCAAACCGAGTTTAATTTAAGCATTTTTCCGACTCGTTTTCAAAAAAAGAAAATATTGTTGAGTGAAATTGTCTCTTTCACACTCGTAAATTGGATTTGAAAGGATGTTTATTTGGCACAAATTTATCCCTTTTCACACCAAGTAGACTAAATGACATAAAAAAGGACATTTTTTAGCATTAATTTATGATTGCATCGCATGCCCTTGCTTGCAATATTGAGCCTATAGTCGGTTCTCACTTTGCATTATAAACCGTTTTCCTCAACTATTTTTGCATCCTCAACCAAGCAGAGCCTTGTTTATATCCTTCACAATTTGACACCCTATACCTAGGAGGGAACATTCTCTTGAGTGTACATCTCCTCCATGCATCTTCTTGCATTGAGAATAGGTATGTTCCACTGTTGGAACTAGTTTTGCTTACTTGCGACACTCATTTCCTCCTCTATATAATAGCATTCATTTGTTATAAAAGAACAAAAAAGATGGGCGGAACAGGAGTATTATATTATATTGGCAATAGTTGTGTCTCCTTTGAAAAGAGCACAAAGTTATTTGATTCCATTCATCATCATAATTTTGGGATTAGCATGGCCTTAGGAAGTTGAGATCATTACAGATTCTTCTCTATCGATTGGTTACTCTTCCAGTCCCTATGGAGAACTTAATTGATGCCTCCTACATCTCATGGTTTCATCATTTAGTCTATGCTATTAGAGTCTTCCATATGTCTCGTTCTCTTGTTCAAAGGAAGTCTATCAACTTGTGTCATCCACTTCTCAGAACTCTTGAATTTGCATGTCGATCGTACCCTCAGTTCGTCTCAGAATCACATGATATTGCAGTCCTATCATGTACCCTGGTCCTACTTTCATCATTGGTAGGTAACCTTGAACCCAACAGTTGACACTTCATCATTGGTCATTAACTAGGTGGTTTTCATTATGTTCGATGACAAGACATCTATTCACACATTGGGATTCATGCAGTGTTTTGGATACCATTAGTCTTATTGGTGTTTTCCTATTGGCATGTTTATAGGTAGGTGTGCTTGTCATTGATGGCAAGTTCAGAGTATGTAGCAATCGAAAAACAAGGACAGTTTGGATACCACGAGTTGGAAGAGTTGAGACTCTTTATCACAGGAGTCTTGATATCGTGAAATGTGAAACCCCGAAAACCTGAAACAGGCACATCGATCGGAGGTTCAGATACTGGGAGTTAGAGGAGTCAAGAGTCAAGACTCTCCATAAAAGGAGTCCCTAAATCGCTAAATGTGAAACCCCCAAAACCCACAATAGGAACATCTACCAGAGGTTCGGATACCGGGAGTTTGAGGAGTCAAGAGTCAAGACTCTCCATCACAGGAATCCCGAAATCATGAAATGTGAAACCCCGAAAACCCAAAATAGGGACTTCGACCATGATTTTGGATACCAGGAGTTGGAGATGTCAAGGACCCTCACGAAAGGAGTCCCAAAGCAGAGAAATGTGAAAGGTCTAAATATGTTGGTTCAACTCCATTTCGAAGTTTCGGATACCAGGATTTCACAGAATGGGAGTTGGAGATGTCAAGGACCCTCGCAACAGGAGTCCCGAAGTGGAAAAATGAAAAACGATGAAATATGTTGGTCCGACTCCATTTTGTAGTTTTGGATATCGGGATTTCGCAGACCGAGAAATTAAAGAACAATGGAACTATAACCTTTGAAGTCGCGATATGCGAAATTGTGAAATAATCCTAGCCGTTGGATCGAGGATTGATATGGACCATTGATCAAACATGATGAAGGCCCGTGAAGTGTTGAAATCACGACAATATTTGGATCGTTGGGTCCATAAGACATGTGGCGACAGATCGTCATTTCGGTGACTGGAAAGTCGAGGAACAAGGTTCCCTAACCTCTCGAACTCGCGATATGAAAAATCATGAAAAGACGAAATGTGAAATTGAGACATTGAAGATATATCAGAGATCATGACTTGGAGAGTCAAGATGCCTCACAACGAGAATTCACAACATGCAAAATCGCAAAATGCTAAAATACCAAATGCCAAAATGATCAAAGCTAGTCCAGCTAAGCTCCCTTTTCAGAGTTTTGGAGGTCACGACTTGGAGAGTTGAGATGCCTCACAACAGGATTGTCGAAATTCTGAAATGTGAAACATGTTTTGGCTCAGCCTATGGTCAGAGTCATTGGTGACATCGATGAAAGATGGAGGAAGAAGCTAGTGCAACCAAGCTCAATTTTGAAGTTTTGGGGATCAGTATGTGAAGCGTAAAGAAACCTCAACCACAGGAATCTCGAAATGCCAAAGTGTGAAATGACGAATTAAATGCAAGACCCTACAAACTCCATTCAATGGTGCAGGTGAACTTGAATATGATCGGAGGGCTATTGTTGCACTTCACAGTGTAACTGCTAGAAATGACTGATGGTTTCTGCCAGAGGACTTGAAGAGGCCTTAGTATGATTTCCAGAGGAGATGAAGAGGTTTGAGGCATCTTCCAATGATTGAAGACTATTCTTAGCGGCAATTGATAGATGGATGAGAGTTGAATCATGTAACTACAACAGAGAGGATTAGCTCGACTATGATAGAGAAGAAGAAGAGTCTCAACTGCTAGGTAGGCTGATAAATATTGGCAAAACACCCAGTGATGCTGGACGCATGGGTTTAACTTCCAAAGAAGCTAAAGAGTTGCAATGATGATCAGAAAGAGCACTAGACATGGGGAGAGCATGTAGAAGCATGGAGAGATAGCATGCACAAGGTGCACAGAGACTACAAGTATGTTGAACAAAGAAGAGATGGGGGTTGTTGTTGCTGGGAGTGATTTAGGTGAGTAGAAGGAGGAGTGTGCATCAGCGGAAATACAGAGAAGTGGAATGGTGCATTTAAGGGACATGGCGTAGAGAGCATAAAAGGAAAAAAAATAGAAAGTGCATGGGGTGTGCAGAAGACACTGATGCAGATAGAGCAACGTAGTGGAGCAGAACAATGATGAGACCAGTAAGCCATTGAAGAACTTTATATCACTGTAATAAGTCTTAATAGAAAAGATTTATATTTTAGGGTGGTTGGGAGGTGCTAGGGAGGACTATTGTCCTCAGAGGTTCAAGTGGGTGCTTGAACACAGGGATTTGTAGCTTCCATCTTGTTGCAGCTGGAGAAACCAGGGTGGCAGGGTGGTGCAAGGGAGAACTGTTGTTCTCTGTTATATAGGTTGGTGCTTGTGTGACTGGAAGTTGGTGCTGGAACACTTAGGGAGTCGGTTCTTCCTTCTAGTGGGTGCTAGAGAAACCAAGGAGTTCATGCTTCCTTCTAGTAGGTGCTAGAGAAAACAAAGATTTGGTGCTCTCAGCAAGTTGTTGCTTTCAAAATAGAGGTTGTAGCCTCATTATGAGTTAGTGATCATATGTATGATAATGTAAATAATGTAAAGATTACTAATCATATAAAGAAGAAGAGGGTTTTACCCTGGATGGGTTTCCTCAGGAAATATATGTCCTTGTGTATCTCATATGTGTGACTGATGTTGAATGTTTTAATGCTTACTTCTCTGCATTATTATGACTCTCATTAAATGTTGTGTAAAGGGTTTAAAATAAGAGTAATTTTTTAAGCACAGTAATAACTGATTCACCTGCCCCCTCTCAATTGTACAACAATTGGTATCAGAGCCGACCCCTTTTATCTAAGGGTAGATCCTAGAGCTCAAACATGTCAAGCCATGAAGGAAATTCAACCAATAAGGCCCCTCTATTCAATGGAACAAACGTTTCCTTCTCGAAAGTTAGAATGAGAACCTACATAATGGCTTTAGGTGAAGATGTATGGGATGTGGTAGACACTGGTTATGTAAAGCCAGTTGTACTAGCTAATAAGGATGACAAGCTAGAATTTATCTTCAACGCTAGGCCTATGAATGCTATCTTGAGTGGGCTTGCAGAAGAAGAATTCATAAACATTATGCACCTAGGAAATACCAAATAAATGTGGAATAAACTCATTAACAGTTATAAAGGTAATGAGAAGGTAAAGGACGCCAAGCTTAAAACCTATAGAATACAGTTTGAACAACTGAATATGAAGGAAGATGAAACTATTGGAAAATACTTTCTGAGAGTAGAAGAAATGGTAAATGCAATGAAAGAACTTGGTGAAAAAATTGAGGAACCTTCTTTACTTTAGAAAATCTTGAGATCTCTCCCAGATAGGTTTAACCTGAAGGTCTCTTCTATAGAAGAACTTAATGATCTAAAAACCTTGGAGTTTGATCAACTTCTAGGAACATTGATTGCATATGAAATGAGAATAGTTAAAGATAAACCCACCTCCAGAGAAGCATCATTTAAATCAGACAAGAATGAGGATTCTGAGAACGATGAAATTGAAGCAAAATTTGTGAAGAGACTGAAGAAGGGATCAGGCAAATACAAAGGTAAAATGCCTTTCAAATGTTTCAACTGTGGTAGGATAGGTCATTTTTCAAATAAATGTCCCCATAAAATAAAGGATCAGACATGTGATGATGAGGAGAAGCACAAACACAAAAATTTCTTTAAAGAGAATAACTTTAAGAAGAAAAGTCTTTGCATAAACAATGATGATGATCCTTTAGATGATGAAGACAATGACTCCTCTATTGAAGATAAACTAAATGAATTCATACTTATGGCCAAAGAGGATTATGATAATAATAGCACAGGAAGTGATGCTAATGAATAAGAAGTTGTGGTTGACATGGAAGGAGAACTAATCAGTGCACTGGAAGAGATTGACAGACTAAGAATTAAGAACATAAAGTAGAGACAATTGATGATACAGTTCGTGAAAGACAGTAAATAATCTGATGAATACCTTGTCCTACTAAAAGTGGAATTAGAAGAGGCAAACAAAATCGAAGACATTATGAAACGATAGTTATCAGAAAGGAAGTCAAGATGTGAAACCTTAGAACAAGAAGTAGTGAAAACTAGGAAAGAGATGGAGACGTTTCAAGCCTTGTATAATCAGAATCTGTCAAGTATCAAAGCCTCAAAAGGATTAGCCACCATTCTGAATCAGCAAAGGAATCCAAAGCTGAAAACTAGTCTGGGTTATGAAGAGGGAGCAAGTAGTGGTAAGACAAGAAACGAAGAACCCATCAAGTTTGTCAAATCTAGAACCAATGACAACAACAAACCTGCAGAAAAAAAGGAAGACAATCAGCCGCCCAAGACGAGTAAATAAAAAGTTGTCAGGACTAAATCTGTAGAACAAATAAATATTGCACTCCCTGCTGAAAGACGTCATAAGCATGGAAGAAATCAATTTGCTCAAAGAAGACAACCATTTTCAAGGTACAAAGAATTTTTTTATGGCTATTGTTTCTACTGTTCTAACTTTGGTCACAAAGCTATAAATTGTTCCTTAAGACATAGACATGAGCAATTAAGATTTCAAAGGAATAAATGCTTTCCACAACAAAGAATGATACAACCAAGTAAAAAACCTTCACAGATTGCAAATTGCCAAATTAAGTCTAGAGACATGCAACTAAGGAGGTCAAGAAATAATCAACAGTTAATGAGTAGACAACGCTGCAACAATAACTTTGACCTATTGAACAATCTCATTGAACGCTACTTCTGTCATAACTATGGACATAAATCTGTTGACTGTCGATTAAGGAACTATGAACCAGATTTGAATTTCCCTACTGAAAATGTCAAGGTTTGGAAGAAGAAAGAAAGTGACAAGTGTGTATTAGTGTTGTCAACTCAAAGAAAAATGAACCCTTGGGATAGAGAAAGTGGATGCTCCAAGCATATGATGGGAGACAAAGGTAAGTTTCTATCTCTAAGTGAAAGCAAATTAGGAAACGTAACCTTTGGGAATGATGCTCTAGGTAAAATAAAGGGTAAAGGGATGGTGATTTTAAGTAATGGAAAAGGAAAATCCCAAGATGTTATACTTGTAGATGGGCTAAAACATAATCTGCTGAGTGTAAGTCAAATGTGTGACAGAGGATGTGAAGTGGTGTTCACATCCAAGGACTACAAAATAAAGTCTATAAACTCAGGAAAAGTGGTGGCCAAAGGCATAAGGAAGGAAAATAATGTATATGTGTTGAAAGAAAATAGAGAAGAGTGTCATCTAAGAAAACATGATGAAAGATGGTTATGACATAGGAGACTTGGACATCTAAACTTTGACCACTTAATCAAACTCAAAAATCTCGAGGCAGTAAAAGATCTTCCAAGAATATCAAAGTCCCAAGATTCAATGTGTAAACCCTGCCAAGTAGGAAAGCTAACTAGGACATAGTTTAAGTCCAAGAGCTTTACTTCAAAAGAGAAACCACTCCAACTAGTTCATATGGATTTATGTGGACCATCAAGATAGAAAGACACAGGGAAAGAAAACTACTTCATGTTGATTATTGATGATTACTCTAGACTTACTTGGGTTGCCTTTCTCAAAGAAAAAGCCGAAGCATTTGAGAAGTTTAAAATATTTAAGGCTTTAACTGAGACTCAAACAGGCAGGAGGTTAAAGGTAGTAAGATCATACCAAGGAGGAGAGTTTATGTCAAGTGATTTCAAGGAATTCTATGATAGGCATGGGATCAAGAGAGAATACACAATCCCAAGAACTCCACAACAAAATGGAGTAGTTGAGAGGCAAAACAGAATAGTGTAGGAAATGGCTAGGTCAATGATGAATGAGAAGAACATTGGTCAAACCTACTGGGTAGAAGCAATACACACAGCAGTCCATGTTCTTAACAAATCCCACATCAGACCACAAAGTGACAAGACACCTTATGAATTGTGGTATGGGAGAGATGCCTCAATCAAACACTTCAAAGTCTTTGGGAGTAAATGTTACATAAAGAATAATGATGAGAACCTTGGAAAATATGATGATAGGGATGATGAGGGTATCTTCTTAGAGTATGCTACAAAAAATAAAGGTTACAGATGTTATAATGAGAGGCTGCATAAAATGGTTGACTGTATTGACATAAAAGTTGATGAAGGAATCCTAGAAAGAGAGGTGTACAATAATGAGTCTTCTACAGAGGACATAGCTAAAGATGAAGATGAACAGGTCCAAGACTCAGAAAATGAAGATTTTGAATCAGATGAAGACACAGATACTTAGACAGACTCAAATCACTAGGCAACTTCAAATTCCTCCTCTAGAATCACTCAAAAGAATCATCCTGCAAGTCAAATAATTGGTGAAAAAGACAAAGGTGTACAAACTATGAGAAAGATAATAAACAATACCGAACAATCACATATAGTTTTCATATCCATGCTGGAACCCAATAATTTTAATGAACTAGCAAAGATGACCATTGGCTTAAAGTAATGAATGATGAACTTGATCAGATTGAGAAAAACAATACGTGGGAGATGGTTCATAGACCTGAAGGTAAAAATATCATTGGTTCCAAATGGATCTTTAAGAATAAGTTGAATGAGCAGGGACAAGTTGTCAAGAACAAAGAAAGATTGATCTATAAAGGCTATGCTCAAGTAGAAGGATTGGATTTTGATGAAACTTTTTCCCCCATAGCAATATTAGAAGCTATTAGAATATTTCTTGCCTATGCTTGTCATAAAATGTTTAAAGTCTATTAAATGGATGTCAAGTCATCTTTTCTAAATGGAGATTTAAATGAAGAAGTCTATATGGAACAACCAGAGGGTTTTGAACTATCTGATTACCCTGACTTGGTATGCAAGATGAATAAAGCTTTATATGGGTTAAAACATGCCCCTCGTGCCTAGTATCATAGACTGGATACGTATCTCAAAGACAAAGGGTTCAAGAGAGGAACAATAGACAACAATCTATATATCAAAACAGAGGGTAATGATTTGCTCATTGTGTTGGTCTATGTAGATGACATCATCTCTTGATGTAGTAAGGATCAATTGGTACAATGGTTTTCTTATGCCATGGAGTCTGAGTTTGAAATGTCTATGATAGGTGAATTGCCATTTTTTCTTGGTCTGCAAATTACTCAGAGGCCTGAAGGGATGTCCATTTCTCAAGAAAAATATCTAAGAGAAATGTTGAAAAGGTTTCAAGTGGAAGATTCTAAACCTGTGGGTAGACCTATGGTTACTGGATGAAAATTAAGCAAGGATGATGACTCACCTGATGTTGATCAAAGTTTATATAGGTCAATGATAGGAAGCCTGTTGTACATCACAACATATCGCCCAGACATAATGTATGCTGTTGGAATGGTAGGAAGATATCAACCTGCACCTAAACAGAGTCATTTGCAATCTGTCAAAAGAATATTCAGCTATTTGAAAGAAATAATGACTTATGGTCTGTGGTATCCCAGAAATCAGAATTTTCAGTTAACTTCTTATTCAGATGCAGATTGGGCAAACTCTGTTGATGAGAGAAAAAGCACCAGTGGAGGAGCATTCTTCCTGGGTGACTCATTAGTAGCATGGCTTAGTAAAAAGAAAGGTTCCATTTCTTTATCAACTGTAGAGGCAGAGTACAATGATGCTACTACCTGTTGCACTTAGGTATTATGGATGATTTAGACACTTGCAGACTTGGAGGTAAAATACGCAGCACTAATCCCAATTCATTGTGATAACACTAGTGCCATCAGTGTGTCTAAGAATCATGTATTCCACTCCATGACTAAGCATATTCCCATAAAATACCATTTTCTGAGAGAGCAGGTCAATAATCAGGTTGTTTAGATCCATTACATTCCAACCATGGAACAAATTGCAGACATCTTTACTAAACCACTAGCCAAGACACCATTTGAATATCTCCAACAGAAGTTGGGTGTCATCCCATCTCACACCTAAGAGAGTCCATCCTATTAGAGGGAGTATTGTATTGATTGAATATCTGATACCTCCTAAAAATAGTACAATAGCTCAGGGGGGGCATGTTTTCTTTGACATTGATGTCAAAGGGCGAGAAAAGGAGTTGTCTAGACTGGATGCTATAGTTAGAAGTCCAAACAGATTAGGGAAGTGATTCAGGGTTGCCCTCAATGCCAAAGGGGGAGACTATTGGCATGTTTACAAGAAGATGTGCTTGTTATGATGGAAAGTTCATAGTATGCAGCAATGGAAAAAAAAGGACAGTTAAGATACCGAGAGTTGTAAGAGTCGAGACTCTTCATCACAGGAGTCCTGAAATCGCGAAATGCGAAAACTCAAAAACCCGGAATAGGCACATTGACCAGAGGTTCGGATACCGAGAGTTGGAGGAGTCAAGAGTCTAAACTCTCCATCACAGGAGTCTTGAAATCATGAATGCGAAACCCCAAAAACTCGAAATAGGCACATCAACCAGAGGTTCGGATACCGAGAGTTGGAGGAGTCAAGAGTCAAGACTCTCCATCACAGGAGTCCTGAAATCACGAAATGCAAAACCCAGAAAATGGAAAATAGGCACTTCGACTAGGATTTAGGATACCGCGAGTTGGAGATGTCAAGGAACCTCACGATAGGAGTCCTGAAGTGACAAAATGCGAAACTCCGAAATATGTTGGTTTGACTCCATTTCGGAGTTTCGGATACTGGGATTTCGCAGACCAGGAGTTGGAGATGTCAAGGAGCCTCACAACAGGAGTCCCGAAGCAACGAAAAGTGAAACGATGAAATATGTTGGTCCGAATCCATTTCGGAGTTTTGGATACCGATATTTCATAGACTGGAAAATCAAAGAACAAAGGAACTGTAACCTTTGAAGTCACGATATGTGAAATCGCAAAATAATCCTAGCTATTGGATCGAGGATTGATCTGGACCATTGATCAGACATGACGAAGTCCCGTGAAGTGTCGAAATCATGACAAGATCTGGACCTTTGGGTCCATAGGACATGTGGCGACATATTGTCATTTCGCTGACTGGAAAGTCAAGGAATGGGGTTCCCTAACCTCTCGAACTTGCGATACGCGAAATCATGAAAAGACAAAATGCAAAACTATGACATGGAGGATATATTAGAGATCACAACTTGGAGAGTCGATATGCCTCGCAACAGGAATTCGCAACATGCGAAATCGCGAAATCCCAAAATACGAAATGCCGAAATGATCAAAGTTAGTCCAGCTAAGATCTTTTTTCGGAGTTTCGGAGACCGCGACTTGGAGAGTCGAGATGCCTCACAATAGGATTGCTGAAATTTCGAAATGAAAAACATGTATTCGCTCAGCCTATGGTCACAGCCATTGGTGACATCGATAGAAGATGGAGGAAGGAGCTAGTGCAACCAAGCTCAATTTTGGAGTTTCGGGAATCAGTACATGAAGCGTAAAGAAACCTCAAGCACAGGAATCTCGAAATGCTGAAATGAGAAATGATGAATTAAACATAAGACCCTACGAACTCCATCCAACGGTGCAGGTGAACTTGAATATGATTGGAGGGCTACTATTTCACTTCACAATGTAACTGATAGAAATGAATGATGGTTTCTGCTAGAGGACTTGAAGACGACTCAGTATGATCGCTAGAGGAGATGAAGAGGCTCAAGGCATATTCCAGTTATTGAAGACTATTCTTAAAGGAAATTGACAGATGGATGAGGATTGAAGCCTATAACTACAACATACAGGATTAGCTCGACTATGATAGAGAAGACGAAGAGTCTCAACTGCCAGACAAGATGAGAAATCTCGGCATAACACCTAGTGATGTTGTACACATTGGTTTAACTGCTAGAGAAGCTGAAGAGTTGCAGTGATGATCAGGCAGAGCACTCGACATGGGGAGAACATGCAGAATCATGGAGAGATAACATGCACAAGGTGCACAGAGACTACAAGTATGTTGAACAAAGAAGAGATGGGGGTTGTTGTTGTTGGGAGTGATTCATGCAAGTATAAGGAGGAGTGTGCAGTAGCTGAAATACAGAGAAGTGGAATGGTGCATTGAAGGGGCATGGCGCAGAGAGCATAAAAGGCAAAAGAAAAAAAAGCACATTGAGTGTGCAGAAGACACTGATGTAGATAGAGCAGCGCAGTGGAGTAGAATAGTGATGAGAATAGTAAGCCATTGAAGAACTTTATATCATTGTAATAAGTCTTAATAGCAAAGATTTATATTTCAAGCTGGTAGGGAGGTGCTAGGGAGGACTGTTTTCCTCAGAGGTTCAAGTGGGTGCTTGAACACAGGGAGTTGTAGCTTCCATCTGGTTGCAGCCAGAGAAACCAAGGTGGCAGGGTGGTGCAAGGGAGAACTGTTGTTCTATGTTATACAAGTTGGTGCCTGTCTGAGTGGAAGTTGGTGCTTCCATCCAGTTGGTGTTGGAACACTTAGGGAGTTGGTGCTTCCTTCTAGTGGGTGCTAGAGAAACTAGGGAGTTGGTTCTTCCTTCTAGTAGGTGCTAGAGAAAATAGAGATTTGGTGCTCTCAGCAAGTTGTTGCTTGCAAAACAGAGGTTGTAGTGTCATTATGAGTTGGTGCTCATATGTATAATAATGTAAAGAATGTAAAGATTACTTATCATATAAATAAGAAGAGGTTTTTACCCTGGATGGGTTTCCTCAAGAAATATCTATCTCTGTGTATCTCATATGTGTGACTGATGTTGAATGTTCTATTGCTTACTTCCCTGAATTATTGTGATTGTCATTAAACGCTGTGTAAAGAGTTTAAAATAAGCATAATTTTTTAAGCACAGTAATAACTGATTCACCCCCCCCCCTCTTAGTTGTACAACATTTCCTTGCCTTTGTCAACAGTTTTTCATCATTGGCTACTATTCAAAGGGTCTTTTTCATGTATTTCTTGCACTTAGCTGTAATGTCCCCCACCTCTTGATATAGCGGTGATGAGAAGACTCAGTGGCCTGGGTAACCCCACTAGGTCATAGTCTCACAATGAGGGGGAAAGTCAACTAGACTAAAGTTATATTTTTAAGTTGTCTTGAGAAAGAAAAAGATAACTCAACAAAAGAATAGAAGTTAAACCTAGGAGTTAACCTAACTCAACAGAGAATTAGAGGGAAAAGTATAAGTAAGAGGCCGGGGTGCACCTATTATTCATTCTGGATTTGGCATATTGCTTGTTATTTTTCTTGAGCATTCAGTTTGGGGGTTTTGATGTACAAACCCTTGTGAGCAACTCAGTGGTGGAATACCCACTCACCTTGTTCCACTGCTTGGTCTCGAGGATTAAAGACTCCTCCACACCATTCTATTCTCAACATATTTCCATCTAGCGCTTCAGCAAGTAGTAGGACCATACTGTTCATGTGTTTCCAGCAAGGGCACACCATCATCTAGAGGAGGGTTCGATCTAGCTTATCAG
>JASDQU011103600.1:35943-55544 GCA_032191745.1 Picea mariana
CTACCAACCTTCCTAACCTCTTAACTCAACAAAAGTATGGTGATCTTGGAAAGCTTCTCTTAATTCTTTTCGAGCACAAAAACAAAATTCTAAAGAATCGCAAGTAATCACTTATCGTCTTAAGGTACGGTAGACCAACTAGGTCTTAGTGGGCGTTAATCATCATCATCATCATCATCATCATCATCATAAAATAGTTATTATAAATAGTATCATAATAGTATTATTAAAAGTGTAAATAGTATTATTAATAATAGTAATAGTAAAATAGTACTATAATAGAATAAATGATTAATAGTTATAATCAATAATAAAGTAGTACTACAATATAATAATAATAATAATAATAATAATAATAATCATCGTCATCATCTATAGTGTTATAATAAATTGTTATTGGTAATAAAATGTTCATAATAATAGTATTTAAAAGGTTTAGTATAAATACTATCTTAATAGTATTATTAATAATGTAAATAGTATTAGTAATATTAGAATGATATTATAATACAATATTTAATAGTAATGGATAGTACTAGAGTAATATAATAGAATATAATGATATTTGAAAATATAAGCTTTTACAGTAAGACATAATGTTAAGATTTATGATTTATGTAAGTTTTCACAGTTAGACATAATGACAATTTGATCATTCATTCATTTTGGTGGTTTTTCTTCGTTGAGGTATCGTTCCACTTCTTTGACTTTGGTGAAGCTTTCCGAGAAGTCAGGTTGTTCAAGATCACCCTTTTCTTCCTTGGGTATTTTCAATACTGATTTTACATAGTTTTGCATAACTAGGTGATCAATTTTCCAATGAAATATTTGGCTAGGACATCTTGTGTTTTCGATGTTGATTCTTTGTGTTGTTGTATTTTTGTTATTCTCTATCGAAATAAGGTGTCATTTCGATGTCAATCCTATATCGACAATCATTTTTCCTTTTTCTTTCTGCATGGTTGGCATCAGGTTTTATAGGAAGCTTTTAATTTATTGTGTTGCTTCTCTTAAACGCTCCTCCTCCAAGGTGAATTTGAAGTCTTGGACACAATTTTCCTTAATGTCGGACCAATTGAGTGTATAGCCACATGCTTCTTCGATTTTGTACCATTTTTTTGGTATTTCATCTAGTATATTTGGAAACATGTGTGGACATACCCTTTCATCTCTATATCCTATTATGTGTCATTCATTCTCACAACGGTGGATATGTTTGGTTGGGTTGTACTGAATTTTGAAGAGGGGAATGTCAGCTGCTTTAGCTAGTTTCTTCTCTTCAAATCATTCTATAAAGTAAGTCGATATGGTTGTCCAAGTTTGTAATCATGGGGAATGTGTTTCCCACCATCTTGCAGCTTGGCCTGTGAAATTTTCCACTAGGATTTGGCCCCTACCCTGTTCTCCTACACATTTGGAAACTTCTTCAATTTGTGTCAATGGTGCATTCCGTTCATTATAACGTAGTGGCATTTTCATTGTATTGTCAGTCCAAATTAACGTAGGATTTTTTCATATCCTTTTCTCATATACTATGGGTACTAATTGGATTGAAAAACATGTTATAGGACATTTAATTGGGATGGCTTCAATGTTCCAACATTCTTTTGTGTGTGCTTCATAATTTTCTATTTACCAATTGTATAGAGAAGAGTTGGAGTTGTGTCCGACCAACAAGAGAGATTCTATTGAAATTTCTCATTGTGCATTTGGTTCAGATGACATAATATCTTTTTTCATTGATTATCTAATACAAACATTGAAATTATTGATCCATGTCCCATGATTCACTCCAAGGTTTCCCTTCATTAGGGTCAAGGGAGATTATTATTTTTCTTCCACTCCCTATTGTGAGAAATATTACATTACGGATAGGATAAGATCCCCTTTGGACCAAGACTCATATATTTTTTCTATAGACAAAAGAGAACAAGTGGTTACTACTTTCCCTATAGATATAACTCAATCAATCAAGAAAGAGAGAAGAATAATGTGTTGTACCCGATTGTGGTGTTCTTCCTCGTTGCTCCAATCCTTGGGCTTGAACTCTTAGCTCCTCAATGCAAATGAAGTCCTACAAATACTAGAATAGGAACTCTTCCTCCTACTCTAGATGATTATATAAATAAAATCTATCTATGAATACTCAAATGATAATAGAGAAGCAAATGTAGAACACATGAACTTGAAGGGAATAGGCCAAGTTGATATTAATTGGAAATCCAAAGAAGGAAATTACAAAGAATGATTGATGATGCAATCACTTCTTCAAGCTCTCCTCGTCCATCCCTTTCATGAATATTTAAATAAAAATTTTGATGCTTCTCCCAAGATCAAAGGTTTGATACCTGAATTGTTCCCACCTTCACCTTGGAAATACCTTCAATATATAGGATTGAGAGGGAAAACCACCATGAGAAAATGAAGGATATGGTTGAGGATATGTCTCCTTAAGGTTGGGATCAGATCCTAACATGAACCCATAGAATAGGGTCAAACAAAACCAACCTCATCCCAAGAGATCTGACCCTTAGAAAAGGGTGGAGGATCCCATGATTCCATCTAACAAGACTGGCACTCCCCCAGAGTTGAACACATCGAGCCATCCTATAAAGTGGTGCTCCCCTAACATGGAAAGGGGGTGCCATCCCATGAAGTGGAAATCCCCTAGCATGGACAAGGGGGAACCACCCTTCATAAATGCCCAAAATTGGTCAAATTTTCAAAGAAAAAGGTATGTTTCTACTATCAAATGAGAGGGATTCTTCTTCCAACATGACTTAGGGATTGTGAAAAAAAATTTCATGGTGTCAAGGAGTTGTGACACTCAAAAAATAAAATGTGACACTTTGTAAGGTGCATACAACACTTATGATAATGCATGTGACACTTAGCAAGGTGCATATGTCACTTTGTGACACTTGCGACGGTGCATGCGACACTTAATAAGGTGCATACATCACATTGTGAAACTTGCAACACTTAGGGTGTGAAACTCAAGCATGACATTTTGGTGTGTAATTCCCCATAAAGTGTGAGGTTAGAAGAGAAACTGATGGCCAAAACACTTTACAAATTCTTCAATGCAAGGGTGTTGGAGTAGGAGAACCTGGCAGAAGTTGCAAACAAACATCATTCAGTATAAAAATATGTTTCAATTCCGAGGCAGGCATACCTATGCTCAAAATATGAGATGACTCAAATCATGTATTCCAACCAATACACTATGAATCCATGAGAATACTAACTAAGGATATGGCCACCAGAGATATAATTTGGATCCATACCTTCATGAAATGAACTGATCACAGCCATGAAAAATAAATAGTGGAGCTACGAGATGACAATACATATCCACAGATTAATACAATGTGGATCTATGTGATATTATATATATTAGTAATATTTTCTGCATGGTGATTTCACTGAAATCTCTTACATTCTCAAATGATGTCCATTGCAACTTGGGAAAAACACATAATAGAGTGAGCTCCCATCCTAGGTTCTTCATCCTGATCCTGATGTGGTATGAATATAACCATGTGAATATATGGTTTGATGTTGAACATAGTAGAAACCACTTTATTACTGGTCATTGAGGTAAACCGTTAACAAGTGTGAGGGAAATCACCAATGATGAGAATGACTCCTAAGGTACCCTAGTACATTTAAGAGAATGTGAATAAATGAGGTGAGGTTGAACATTCATGGAATCATCCAATCAAAGGTTAATGATGTAAAACTAACCCAAAAGTGAGGAGGCCTTCCACTGAGGTATACTAGTTTCTAAGTATGAATCCCAGATAATTTTCTAATGTCGACAGGAACAAACTCGTTGAAGGAGGGCCATGATGTATTCCCCATCATTGACAAAAAAATAACAAAGAAAAGTGATGTGAGATGGTGGATCGAATGAGTATGGACTGACATAGGAAATGGAAACTGGTAATACTGCATATGGATGGTTTGAATTGAAACTTCCCTTGAACATTATGAGGCACAAAAACTGACTTGGAAGCATTGACTTGAAAAGTACCAAGAACAAATGTGTTGGAAATAAGAACACTCTTCTACTAGAATGGAAAAGCATAATGACACATGGAATTGGTGTGACTCATAGGAAAGCAGATTACCCAACTGTAAGATGAGATAAAAATAGGTGCCATGTTCAAGGGAGACATCAATTGCCATAAAGGATTCCAAAAAAATTGACCCACTTCCTTCATTTTCCCCCATCTAGATAGATAAGTACCTCTTTATTTTTTAATGATCTTAAAGAGGATAAAATATTCTTGGTATATCTCATTCTTTGGATGATTCCCTCGACATATGTTTAACGAACCTGAGGAAGGAGGGGTTTGGTCTAGTATGGATCCTAGAGATTGGACTCACATAGGTCCTTCGATGCATAATTTTATGATCCCAAAGAAGGCAAAATTGGTGTTTTTTCACATTTAATGAGTCTGAAAAGAAATTAAAGATGAATCCATGGATGATTTTTTCGTAAATTTAGTCTCCTAAGCTCGAAAAACATGTAAAATAATACAAGGGATAACACTTCTAATAATGATTGATTAGAGTAGTCCTTTTTCATAATTAGTCTTGCGAGGCCGAAAAAGAGATAACCTACAAATCGAAATATGCCCTTTTGAACCTCTTAACGAGTGTCAAAGAAAGCAAGCTCACTCAACAATATTTTCATTTTTAGGGAGTCTGAAAAGATCTTAAAAAAGAAAACTCCAAAGAGTTATTTTTTCTTACAAATTTTACGAGTCTGAAAAAAGAGGTAAAAGTATAGTCAGTAACCTATTCTCATGTATTAATGAGCATGATAAAGAACAAATACTGATATCACTCTAGAAAAAATTACTACGTTGTAGTGGGAACGACCCCTAAACGAGGATCACTCCTAGCAGTGTGTTTTTCTAGAGGTATTTTCCCCCCAACTTGCATCATAGAAGCTAGTGGCTTTTCTCCAACATGATGTATAGAGGCTAGAGACCTACCCCCCAAGAGTCATTTCCTCTGACAATTCTTCTTCTTTCCTCGTTTATTCATCTGGTTACTATTGGGAACATTTTCACTAGGCAGAGGAAAACAAGGTTCAAGTACTTGATCTAGAGTGATACTTGATTCTAATGGAGGGGGATCTGTTTCATTTTTAACAAGCTTGATAGAGACGATGAACTATGCTCGTAAGCATCTGTTTCATTTTTTAATGAGCTTTCCACAAGAAAATAACTATGCTCATTAGGTATGTTTAATTTTTAACAATATTGAAACTAGAAACTATGATTGAGGCCCTCTTTTTCATTTTTTAACAAGAATGAAATATAAACATGAAATATGCTCAAAACCCGGTTTCATTTTTTAATGATCTTGGAACTAGAAAAAACTATTCTTATTTACCTTTACTTGATCATGGGTTCCAAGAGGACAATGCTCTAGAAGGGATACATGTCAAGGGACAAACCTCAATCGTGGCTTCCAAGAGATCTTCGCTAGGTGGTAGAACCACACTCTGGAAGAAATACATGTCAAGGGTCGCAATAGGGGTAGGGAGATCAGGATCTGATATCCCTATATAAGATATCACCATGTCAACTACCTAATCTAAATTAGAAAAAGGGAGAGATTACTTGTCATTCGAAGTTGAATGCAGGGGACATGTTTCCACATAATTGACCTATGGTGGGGAAGATGTCGTTGGCATGTATGGAACATTCAGGGAAGTCAAATGGCTGACCATCATATGAGGGCCAATGAATGAAATTTGGTATATGGTCACTATGTTTCCATTGGGAGTGAAACACATCACTTGAAATATTGTGGACACAAGAGCCTTCATAACATAAACATAGTCTCTCCCGAGGAGAAAATTAAAATCCAAACGGTCGTGGAATACTATCACATCGATATAGAAAATTTTCCTTCCAAAAGTAACAGGTAACTGAGGAAGGATCCCTAAAGGTTGAGTAATTTGTTTGTTAAAATCCAACATTTTTTGGGTCACCGACACAAGCTGAGGGGAACCAAGATCTTGTCAAGCATTCAAGGGCATGATGTTAACATAAGAAATTTAGTCTATTATAGTGTTAGGTATCATGAGCCTACCACAAATATCGAACATGATCTCAAAAGGCATGTAGGAAGGAAGATGAGGCTATGTTAGATGATTCCAATCAATGGAAATAATCCCATTTCTTGAAGGGGGTGTTGTTGGGATGGGTGAAGTGCACCCTTGTATGGATGAATCCATAGTAGCAATAAAGACCTAAACAAAATCCTCACTCTTCAAAGGAGGAGTGGGATCGAACGATGGGGATATCAAATCAACCACTTGATGGACTAGATCGATCAGGGAGGTACTCGGATCGATCACTTGATCAACATGATTAACTGAGGATGGAACCATATTGACCACATGATCAACCAGATTAATTAATGATGGAACCAGATTGACCAGTTCATCAACCAATGGTAGGTTGGGATATAATTTATAGTAATCTATGGAAATTTGTGGMTGGGTGTYGAAAATATTTTCAAATAGATGTGAAGCTTCATCCATGCAAGGACAAAGGTATGTGTGGTGCATCTCCTTACACAACCAACAAGGAGTTTTAACTTTAACTTTCTTACTTCAAACCTAATTATCACTACTTGATGGGTTGTCCCCAACATAAGTTGTAGTGATTTATGACGTGGGTTGAGAACCCTGAGACCACACTTACACAACCTTTGGAATACCAGGGAAATCCTTAATAAGGTGGTCACCCTTACAAATCCTACAAGGGAATTTGGGCTTGAGATGTGTCTTGGTAGACTTGCCGACATTATCAACACTCCTAGCATGATGAAAAATAGTTGGTTGATTGATTCAAACATGTCCTGCAGTGGTTGGACTTTTTCCCTCTAGATTATTTTTTCTTCTTCTTAATATTCCTTTTCTTCTTCTTCTTATCCACCTGGTTACTAGCTATAGATATTTCACTAGGAGAAGAGGGAAAACGAGAAGAACACCGCATAGGTGAAGAAGGTAGAAGGTCAATATGAGGTTGATTGTCTTGGGGTGGAGTGCTTATGGAAGAAGCATTAGAATAATTTACATTCACTAGAGTGTAAAATAACCAGACCATTAACCCAATAGTGAGTCTAGTAAGAGTCAAAGTGGTGATATAAGGAGAACCAATGTGTCCCATAGAAGGAAAAAGAAATGGTTCCTCAGGAAAAAGAGTCCCTTCGTTGGTAGTTCCAGGAACTGATGCCATAGACATGGATCCTATCCTAAGGTATTGCTAAATCAAATAGTGCACACTATCAAATTTCCTATGAGATAAGAGAAAAAAAACAAGGGAAATAGGGATCTTCTGGAGATGGGAGGTGAGACCCTCAACGAATATATGAGAAGAAGTTACCCTGACCTCCACAAAACAACCCTTCCTGGTGTAAGTAACCCTCTCTTCATAGGCCCACCCTAAAGAGGTATCGTAATTGTGATGTGACGTTTGCCTCAGGTACCACAAGAAAAATTTATGAAGAAGGAATCCCCCTTCCAATCACCCATGTAGAAACCTAGGAAAAGTAAATATGTTTACCAATTTCGTAACAGATGATCAGGTGGGTAATGACTCGATAGTCAAGACTAAGAAAATGGAACTCGAAATGGTGGACACAAATACATGACCAAAATACTAAGAAAAAGTGTTTTCACCTCGAGGACGTGACACTCTTCAAAGCTCTAAACTTGATATAGTCCCACTAGGCAATCGAAAGAGGGGAGATCTCAAACCGTCGCTTCGCTTGACCTCATGTTGAACTCCCATGTAAGAGGAGCTATCCCAAAAAATATCGATTATTAATACTTGGATTTCAACACTCTTTGGTATTCTACAATCTCGTGTAAGTGGCCTTGGAGAATTTACTCTCCACCCTACAACCAAGGTCCTAAAATCCTAGACTCATTGGCTTTCTATAAAAGAAAAGGTCAACTTGATTTTAGATTATGCACATGTTCCTTTTATGTTTGTTTGTTACTCAAAAGGTATTGTGGATGAAACTTAAATATGATGTGTGAAACTTGACTCTAATAAGGCTTCAAAAGAAAAATATGAATGCAAATGCAATCTTTTCTTTCTATGAAAACTATCTATGGGAAGGAGTAAGAGGTTTCAAGAAAATAATTACAACTTTCAAAGAAAGGAACATAAAAACTCTTTGAATGCAGTTACAAACTCAAAATGAACCACCCAAAGATTTAGAATGAAAAATTATTTTAGTTTGATTCAATGCATTGATATATGCAAAAACTTTAATGCTTCACAACTTTCAAATGAGATGAAATAAATCAATGTTAGACACAAATACAAATGAAGAAAAAAGGAGTCAAACAAAGTGCACTCAAAACTGATAAGAACTGAGAGAAACCAAGTGTGATATAACTTGTTCAATCAAGGAATCAAAGGGTCAATAGGTACTCAAAGAACACAAAATGTTAGAATGATTCCAACATATGTTCAGACAAGAACCTAAACAATGAAAAAGAGAAAGAGATAATCACTCAACAAACCTTAAAGATGAGAAACAAGAAAGAGAATTCAAAGCTGGTTTTTGGTAAACAAGAGATTCCTAATCATCCATAAAAGTGAGACGTTTCAAAGAAGATAAAAGAGACTCAAAACCAAACAACCTTTGCAAACCCTAGTTGATTAAATACTCCTAAACAATCAAGAAATCTAAAGTCTTTGCGAGACGAAGATCGAAGAAATGAAAGGAAGGATAAACCAAGAGATCTTGTTAACCTTAGGGGACCACAACTAGGAGAAAATTAAAAAACTAAAATAAGAAACATAAATGAGTGATAAATGTCAAATTCTCAAGAAAACAAATTCAAAGACAATCCAAGAGTCTCTTGGGTAAGAACCTCTCAAAAGAATACTGATAAAAAACAATCAGAAATAAGAAAAAACACCAAAAAAAGGGAGACTGGTGCCCCTATTCTCAAAGAGATAGGGTGCTATGGTTCCCCTTAGGAGGATTAGTGGGAGAACCAATTATCTAATGGTTCCCCTGTATGGATTGCATGGGAGCACCAGTCAAGCTAATGACACCCTAGTGTGAACTCTAGGGGAGTACCATTTTCTAAAAAGTTCAAAAATAGCTTCTAACATCTCAAACTTAGAAGAGAATCATTCAATGGCTATATAAAATATTCAATAAAGAATAGGGAAGGGTAAATATATCATAAAAATTTATCAAACAAGAAATATCTAATCACAGGTAAGGATTTAATACAAAAGAGAAAAACTAGTCAAAGTATTTCCTCAGTGGAGTCGTCCTTTTTCTATTGTGAGAAATCTTACCTTGTGAATAGAATAAGATCCCATTTATAGAAATACTCCTATATTTGATCCAAATATAGAAGAGAAAAAGTGGTTACTACTTTCCCTATAGATCTAACTCAATCAATCAAGCAAGAGAGAAGAAGAATGTAGTGTACTTGATTGTGATGTTCGTCCTCATTGCTCCAATCCTTGGGCTTGATATCCAAGCTCTTAAATGAAATTAAAGTCCTATAAAGACTAGAAAAGGAACTCTTCCTCCTACTCTATATGATTATATAAATCAAATCAATCTATGAAAAATGAAACGACAATAGACAAGCAAATGTAGAACACATGAACTTGAAGGGAATAAGCCAAGTTGATATTAAATGGAAAGCCAAAAAAGGAATTTACAAAGAATTATTGATGATGAAATCACTTCTCCAAGACCTCCTTGTCCATCCCTTGCATGAATCTTAAAATCAAAATGTTGATGCTTCTCCCAAGATCAAAGGTTTGATACCTAAATCATTCTCACTTCACCTTGGAAATACCTTCAATATATAGGCTTGAGAGACACAACCACCATGATAAAATGAAGGATATGGTTGAGGATATGGATCCTTAAGGTTGGGATCAGATCCTAAGATGAATCCATAGCATATATTTCAAACACAACCAACCTCATCCCAAGAGATATGGCCCTTAGAAAGAGGTGGAGGATCCCATTATTCCCTCTAACAAGACTATCACTCCCATAGATTTGAACATAGGGAGCCATCCTATAAAGTGGTGCTCCCCTACAATTTCAAGGGATCACCACACCATGAAGTGGCACTCCCCAAACATATCCAAGGGGACACCACCCTTCATAAATGCTCAAAAATTGTCAAATTTTCCAACAAAAAAGTGTGTTTCTAATGTCAAATGAGAGGGACTCTTATTCCAACATGAATTAGGGATTGTGACAAATGTTTTCATGGTATCAAGGTGTTGCGACACTCAAAAAATCAAATGTGACACTTGTTAAAGTGCATACGACACTTTTGATAGTGCATGTGACACTTAACAAGGTTCATACGTCACTTTGAGACACTTGCGACACTTAGGGTGCGACACTCAAGTGTGACATTTTGGTGTGTAACACTCCCTTTTAACTTGATTCTATCCTTTTCGAGGGAGATATTGGATTTTATTTTCCATCCCCATGGTCGACTGAAAAGTTCTACATATGTTGTCATTCCTTCAACTAAGTCGATTATCTCGAAGTCTAAAAGTGTTGGTATCCCCATAATTTGAGTTTCAACGTTTATGAGTATACCTATAGGCTATATTAATCTTTGGCCCACAAGATTGATGTAATTCAGTGTTAGTTCTAGTGAAGGCCGACCCAAATGTATCTACCTATCCTGAAGTAGGATATTTACTTGTGATACAAAGTCAACAACTACCTGGTTAATCAATACCCCATGGATTTCCAAATCTACTCGTGGGTCATAATATTTATGCTTATAGGAAAGTTTATTGACATCTTTAGATGGTATTTGTCCTTCTTTATAATCTCTTATTGTATTAATAAGATCAACAATCGATCGATTGAATGATTTTCCTTTAGGATCTGTAAAATTTCTTTTACAATGTCTTCATTTTTTCTTCCTCTGTTTGACTGCTCTTGATTAGAATTTTTGAAGAATGTAAGCGCTTCCCTCAAAATTTGTTCTTCTTTGTCTAGATTTGGAAACATATTAGATTTCCCTGTTTGTCGATGTTGTGAGGGGATATTATTAATATCTTGTCCTGCACATGATCTAGTAATGAAATGTAAGTTCTTTGAATTTAACACTTCATGTTTCGAGACTGCATGTAGGAGGTTCGCATTATTTTTGGTCATGATATTATCAAGTGATATCTTAGACAGTCTTCAAGTGAATGATCAATGATGCCACACATGTGACAAAATTTTAACTTGACCTAATATTTTATTGGCAATTCAGGGATAATTTGGTTGTCTTTCTAGAAATTGTAATAGTAAGTACAACCTCAACCTTGACCTATATATTGGAACACGGATCAACCACGACTTCCTTGACCTCGACCTTGACCATAGTAGTCATTTCTTCTCCTGTAGTCATTATTATAACCAGTTGATTCTATATTATAGAGTGTGTGCATGTTTTTTCTATTCCATGCATTTAGTCAGCACTTAGATGTTATATAGCTATTCTCTTCACAAATATGACACCATTTGGTATTTTTCAAGTTGTGGGGAAAATCTTGCACAATATGGTCGGTCAAATTTTCACATATGTTATAGTATGTCTATGCTTAAACTCGTCGTGCATCTACTGCTCCTGTTACTTGATCATTGAAACTACAAGTATCTTTGGTGTGATCATCTTCGCAGTATGTGGTACACCACAACTGCTGTCTTCTTAAGGTTATATTTTTTATAGTTTTTTGTAGATGTTCTATTTTTTCTTCTAGCCTTTTTGTCGATGAGGAATTTGATGGGACATTGTCATTCGATTTAACACGTTGTAATTTCTGTAATGCACCTTCACAAGAGGTTATCTAGTAGAGTCATAATAATGTTTGGATTCATTGTAGTAATCTGACTACATACCATTGTGCAAGTAGATTTTGATTGATTGCCGACAAGATTTGTCTAAGGAAATCCTTGGATATGTTGTTGTATTCGCGGGCCGACTCCCCTAGTCTTTGATTTATTTCTTTCAATTTTTGTGTGCCCAAGTGTGTAACATCTTGGACTTTGAAAAATGATAAAAAGTTGCTCTTTATTTATAATTTTGATCAATTTTGTTTTTCTGTGAAATTCATAAACCATGTTAGAGAATGGTGTCGAAGAGAAACACCAAATTGTGCCATTTGTTTATCTTCATTTTTGATGTATGCTGCAGCCCATAAGTTTTTGCATAAGAACCAATGTCTTCTTGGATCCTCATCTCCTTCATAAGTGGGAATATTATTGAGTCCCATTGTTGTTTTTTTTTTAAGAACAATAGATTTTTGTGATGTTTGTCTTATCACACTTTTCGAGTGGGATGTCAGATTCTTAGCTGGTTGTTGTTGTGCCAACTTGTCTTTCATTCAGTCTTCTAGCAGATGGTATCTTAAAAGTAATTGTTTCTTATTTTCTCTATGAGTTACTTCTTCATTCTGAAAAATTTTGTCTTTATATTCGATGATACTTCATTCTGACAAACATGTTGGTTCGCAACTATAATCTACTAGATTATTTTGTTCTATTGATATGAGATTTGGTAGGGGGGAGGGTCCTTGAGATCCTTGATGTGAATGATCATTTTATCAACTTCATTCCTTTCTAGATCGACAATGAGCATGTCATGTAAATTCCCATGCTCATCATTTATATACCATAATCTTGCAGATTTTTCATCGATCTGAAGCCTCTACTAGAGGAATTATTTGATTCAAGGGCTAGTTACTTGAACAAGAGAAGTGCATATTGTAGATCTTGAGTCTTCATAATCCATGCTTATAGGTTGGTCTTCAAGTTTAAAGGCACCCATGCTAGCCTCTATAAATTGTACTTCATTACTTCTTTCAAGGGTTGTCTCGACTGTTATTATTGCCAGATCTAGTTGATTCATGTCAGACTCAGACTGCTCAAGATCTCTATCAGGATTAACTTTCCTAACTAATTTTCCATTCGAGTTCCGACTGTGCTACATGTTGCAAATCTCCTCTCTTTTCTTTTTCCTTTTTTCCCACTCCAATTTTTGGATGTCAGTCGTTTGTTTGTAAAATTACTTTCCTCTCAAATACATTCATGCTTAAATCGGATGAACATAATTATTCTCTTTTATTATGGCATCTCATGGATCAGATGACCCCCTATCACTGCCATGACTTTCTTAGAGTCAGTGAAGATGGCCATGTTTATTGGCTAAAAAATTAGTCCCATTCTTGTTTTGTATCTTTTCACCTTGCTTCTAGGAATTCTTCCCACTTCTCGTCTCTCTCTTCCTAGTTACTATTTTGTGGTAGTGTACCTAGTCGAGGTCAGTACTCAACAATGTCACCGACTCCTTTTTCAAGAAAAAATTTAAGACGCATTATGGGGATGGTGCACAAAAACCCATTGTGTAGCTCCATATAGAAATTTTCTTTTATTATGTCAAGGGAAGTTTGATCATCAATAGATTGTTCTGTTATATAGTCTTCAACAATTCTTTCAACCCACTTGTGTAGGTTCGTTTGAGCTACGTTTGTAATCTCGAGGGTTAATTTTTCGTCGGGAGTCAATTTACGCATTACTGAGTTTGTTGATGTATTCAAATAAGTATTCAAGTATATTTTCTAGAAATATTTTGTGAGTCTCTGAGAAAAGTTGTTATCTTGCTTCTACTAGCGATAGGTTATTCCTTCTTGTGTAGTTCTTAATGTAATTCTCAATTTTTCTCTCCCACCATTCGTGTATGTCTTGTAAATTTATCATCTATGTGATCTTCTGCATGCCCAGGTTCAGAACTACCGGCAATGGAACCGATGTTGTAATCTAGGGAAAAGTAGGGTATTGTTACTTGTATTCCGTTACATAAGCAAGCATAGAATCACATACTCATACATATAGACAAAGACATACACAAAGTAATGGAAGCCCAAAGAACAACACTTTATTATATATAGATGTGTCAATACAACACAACATAGACACTTTTTCTGATACATGTTTTTCTATTTATACTTACATATCCAGTTACCAAGCAGTTGTAACTACTTAACTTTTGAGGTCAGTTGGTTAGTCAAGACTTCGGCCGACTTATAATTTTCACTTTGGTAGTTGACTGACTAATTCGTAGTCGACTATCAAGTCTATTCAATAGAGTCGACTATCCCTTACAACACTATATAAATACAAACAATAAACATAACTAAAACAAACATATAACAAATTATACTTATCTTTAATGAAAGCAACAACTAGTAGTATAGCTCTAGCATTCCACTCATCCATAAACTCTTCTTCTCTAGTTCTCTAAGCAGTAGGTGACCCCCAATATGGGGCCATGAATCCACTAGGTCAAAGGATACCTAAGCCAAATAGGTATGGAAATTAGTACATATAATAAACTAGGACAAGGTACCAAACTCCTACAATAATTCAAATAAAAAATATCGCATTCTCCATCATCCTACACAACCCAAGGAAGTGTACCCCTTTCTCTTTTTTGCAGTCCCTCAAACCATATCACTTCCATCCTAGGGATTCGAGAAAGTTCAACTAGCAAGTCTCAGAATTGTGGCTCTAGGAACTCCAACTTAAATAATGGAGTCTCAAGACACTTTCTAGGCCTCACACACTTTACAATCCTACTCATATAATTCTCCCTCTAGGGCTCCATCCTTCCTCAAGGAAACCTAAGGATAATTGTCCACATAAATGCACCTAGGATTCTTAAGCTTCACATGATAATAGGGTTATAGTGACTCTCACTAGATCACACACGAATCATGAACTCCACATGCACCCATAACAATGGAATCAAATCAGTCATTTTCCATTGAAACACGACTAAAATATGCATGGAATTAACTTTCTGTGTGGAACTCAAAGAAACCCACTTAGGAACCTTTTCCTAAAATTTATAACTTAAGATAATATGCTCATATGAATTTTTCTTGGAGTATTATATTAGTTTTAGAATTATCTCCTTTCTAGGCCTCCTAGCACCCTCACCTTTCCCTCTCTTGGAGTTCTAGCCTCCCATTGATCCAGATTTATAAGAGAATGAAATGAAACAAATAAATAAGACATAAACATAAAGATACAACAATACTCAATTTCTATTAAAGACTGAAATATGCAGAGACTATAAAAGAAAATACAGTGTGAAATGAACCCACTATAATGGTGGCTGTAACGCCCCTAATTTTGACCTTAGATAGTTAGAACTTTGATTTTTATCATCTTAGTAATTCATTGCTTAGTAACTACTTGGACTCAATAATTTTGGTATAGACATGTGAGAGGTGTACATCTAGACCGATTTATGTGTTGTATCATATTATTTTTAATGTTATGTGTTCATGATGATGTTTGTTATGTAATTTGGTTAAACATGCAAATTTAAATGTGGAATTTTAGTACAATGGATACTAGTTCAAAATTATGTTGTGGATGTACAATATATGCGAGGCATGTTGTAAATAGGAATACATTTCCTAATTGAATGTCAATAATATATGGATGATCATATGAAATTTGTAATGTATCTGGATGGATATGAGCATTGGTGAGCTAACCTACATGTCAACAAGTTATGTAATAACCAAATGATTGTAGTGCTTAGGTAACTTATATGTCATTGACATAAAAAATATAGTGTGTGTTATAAGTTGTACTTTTAATTTAATCTATGATTTCAAATATTTCTATGATTTTTGGTAAGTGTGGTTCTAACAGGATGCACAACTTGCCTAGAGTGGTTGTTTGTTGACGTGACTCTAAGAACAATAGTTCCACGATATGGCTCAAGCTAGGGTGTTGAACCTAGTTTTTTTAGGAGGGGTGGAGGTATTTACCACCTTGTATCCTATGAAACCTAGAGTCATGGGAGGGTTGTGTGAAGTCACTCTCCCCTAGACACATGATGGAAACTTTTAGATGCTTGTTGGGGAAGTTTGGTCGAGATGTATGACACTTTTACTTATGGGTTCTATCTGGAGTTGGGTCAATATAGTTGATGCTCCATCTTAATTCAACAGAGGAAAGGATGGGATGGAATATGAAAGTAGGATAGGAATGAAGGATGCTTCGCTGTTATTTGAGAATATTGATTGGGGATTAGATGCACCACTGTTGTTTACTCATTTTTTTCCTATCATGTTTAAAATCCTCTTTTGATTCCCTTTTTATATTTTAAGTGTGATAATATATTATTGATGAATTATTGTAATTTTGTTCCTTAAGATTATTAAATGGTGCATTTATTTGATCTGTTGAAATACATTCCTTGGTGTGATCATACATGAACTATGCACTAGAGGCAGTGGTTGTTTACCTTTAGTGAATGTGTAAGTTATGTGTTCAGTAGCTATGCACAGATACCCTACACATGTACACTAATACAATTAATTAATGTATTAATTACTAAACTAGATTATTAACTATTCAATTGAATGATTTAATGACTATGTAAATTATATTGTATACACAAATATCTAGTAGGGTTAAATATCTTCTTTGACATTGATTGATGGCTAGTATGTTGAATTAAATGAGTATGGTGGGTTGTGATGTAAATTTTGGGAAAATTTGTCAAATTGCACTTATATGAAAGACTTTGCATTTATTTATTGTCATTTTATGCAAGCCATTTATATTTTAGTTTTACTTTAAATTTTCCCAAAACAATATAGATAAGGGAGGTTGATGGAAAATAATGAGGGTGGTTGAGGAGACTTGGGGAAGGGGGTATGGAAGCTTGATAAATAGGAAGAGAAATTGGGGATGAAGGAGATTGGAGTTTGTGGGGAATTTGGAGAATTGTTGGAAGTTATAGTTCTTGTGATAGTCTTCTTAGAGAATATGGGATTTTTTGTTTTTGGAGTCATGGGTACAAACAACCAAGAAACTGAAATCTTTTCTGGAGCTAGGAAATCAACTAGGGTCCTAGCTGGGTGGGAGGAAATTTTTCTTGGAGCTAGGAAATCAACTAGGGTAAACATTTCCTGAGGAAACGTTTATGGAGATATGCATACCCTACCCCCCTTTGGATTTGAACTTGTGACTTCTTAAGAGGACACACATGTTAAACACATGTTCTTAACCATTAGGAAGAGAAATCACTTATGAAATTAACACCTCTCTCATAGTTACCTTGAATAATAATTTGACTGAGTTGATATTGATCCAGTACTAATCCATAAAATCATGGGAATGAATGATCCCATGACCGATATACCAGTAAATGAATACCACCTAGTTACTAAACACTTCGAACTCTCAAGCACTCTGACAAGAGCAATATAATATAGTGAAATAATAAATAGTAGTATTGAACACAATGTAAAAAAAGATGAACATAAAAAAGAAAGCTAATGAGAATGGTAATAATATTAAAGTGTAGTAGGAAATAATATTTCTAAACCAAAAATAAAATAAAAGATCAAACAAATAAACTAATTATATGCAATATGAAATATAAAATAAAACAAATAAACTAATTATATGCAATAATAAAATAAGAAAATGTAAGCTTCTGGAAGATAAGTAAATAAGATATAATTGTTATCCTTTCCATTTACATTCAATTTTCATAGGTGAAAAGTTGAGCTCTAAATGAGTATATTGTTGTAATGACATTGAGTCATATGTAACAAAGCTTAGAACTTGGTGGAATCTAGTTTACCCTAGTTACCATCCTCAAAATGAAAATAAAACATATATAGAGGATAAAATAAAAATAATGGGTGATGAAGTAATCAATATAAGATACAACATAAAATAAAAAATATGGTGATCAAAAGATAGTAAACAAATACGTATATATGATAATGGGAAATGTGAAATAAAGAATGTTAAATAAGAAGTAAATATTATAGTAATACTTAGGAAATAAAGTATAGCATTGAGATGTATAACAATATTTGTAGATCTTAAAGATAAAGGATAGAGTAACAATATCAATAAGATATAGGATAAAGTAGAAATATCAATAAGATATATAAAAGTGTAAAAAAAAAGGGAAAAAAAAGTGGGGTAAAATACGATGAAAAGTAAAAAGAAAAAATTTCAAAGATGTGATATCATGGTATTGTCAAATGAGATAATAAAAAGTGTGAAAGTATAAATATGATGATGATGGTCATATTTGAGATTAAATAGTAAATAGATTGTGAATACGTAGAATAAGCACAATAGAAATAAAATTATAAAGGAGATATGCATTTACAATATGTTAAGTTAAGAATTCATGATGTACTTAAACAAGAAGAGGAAACATATGTCATGGTAGTTGGAATGTGTAAAAAGAGAAAAAAATAAGACAATACAGTGTGAAGAGTGTTAATGAACTATAGAGAATATGTTATGGAGTAATGGTATAATGAAAAACATGAGAGTAAAACAAATATAAGTATATAAGTAATCACAATTAATTAAGAAGATGGAGTAGAAGATAGTACATATGTATAAGATAAGTATAAAGGATAAATATATAGTAATATTGTAGAGGTATATATAGGAGGAAAAAATGTGATACCAGATACTTGACTTGAGGAGCCTAAGGGATGCAGTACATGGGCCTATGTTGTGAACCTAGAACTTGAGTTTTGTATGATAAATGAAATATCATGGAAATATGTTTATTACATCATAATGTGTGATGGGGTATGTTACACATAAAAAATACTCACTTTGATAGTGTCACAAGTGTCGTCATTACAAAGGTCGCAAGTGTCGCATGGTGCTCACAAGTGTCGTAAAGTGTCAAAGAAAGCATTCTGCCATGATGCCTATGTCATGCCTATAATGAAATGAGAAAGACACTTGAAACACCTCACACATTTTATTTGGAAGAGGAGAAATGAGTCAACAGGCTTGCAAACCTTTTGCCATCTGAAAACACTCAAAAAACTAGCTTTTGGAGGAGAGCGCTCCCATATACCTCTTTTGGGAGCACCGACGCTCCTCCTTACACTGTCTGGGAGCGTTATAAAGCTCCTCTGGCCCTTTTGAGGGAGTGCTATGTATTTTGAGAGCACTGACGCCCCCCTAAATCCTACTAGGGAGTGCTACAATGCTCTGATGGTCCTTTTAAGGGAGCGCTACCTATTCTGGGCAGTAGTTAAGTTGTTGAGATGAATGGGGGAAGGATCCTTTCATTCTTAGAAGGCAGTTGAGCTCGAATCCCTAGTCTATCCATGATCCTAGGGCAGATCCTCAACTGAAGGAGGCAAATCCTCAACTTCCCCAAGGATATCTCAAGTGGTTAAAGCCTCTCCAAGGCTATATAAGCAAGCTTTCTAATGCTGAAAGAGGGATGGAAATGGAGAATTACACCAAACTTATGATCTCATAAGTGGTGCTGGAACAGAGATATTTTGGCAGCAAGAGACCTATGATATCATAGGGTGAAATCAGTGAAGCTATCATCATTCAGATCATGGATCTTTTGAGCAAGGGGTAGACAAGGAGGACTTGGCAGAGCTGCTGCAATTCATCTATGGCTGTAAGCAATGTTTTGTCCTCATTAATATAATTTGCTTGGCCTGTTTCTTTCTAGTTTGTGTCTG
>JASDQU011103602.1:0-23463 GCA_032191745.1 Picea mariana
GTCTATGAATTTTTTCATTCTTGTCTATTATAAAAAGGCCTCTAGAGCCTCATTGTAATCATCTTCTCATGGATGTGAGTAGCAGCCACATCTCTTCTCAGAGATAAGCTACCAGCGCCCTAGCTAGTTTATTTCCATTCTGTCTGTAAGCATATTTCAGTCATTTGTTATTAATGAAATGAAGTCTTATCTCCGCTGCATCTCTGCGTTTATGTGTATTTTTGTATTTCATTGTGTTCCTACATAAATCCAGATCAGGGTCACCCATGTGAAAAGCACGGATGTATGTTCCTTTCTAGTTTACAACCCGTGAATGGCCTAAAATATTATGAAAAAATAAAATATTCCACATTTTCAAGAAGATTTTTTAGTTGGGCTCATTCCCAAAATTCCCTTGGCCCATACACAATGGAAAACAACCAACTAATCCCTTTGAGGATGGTATAAAGTCACCTTTGATGGAATGTATGAGGGGGACAACCTATATGCAAGATTATGTTGATGAATTTGCAAGCTTCCCTACTTTCCTTGCTCCTTTGAGTAACATCTCCTTTATTTGGAACTTGTTTTCCAACATTCCTTCCTCTCCCATATGTGGTTTTAGGGTGTTTTCCTATCCCTTCTAAGACATCTGAGGAAGATATCGTGATGAGTTGATGCTTGAAGGACCAGTGGAGGAACCTAGGTGTTTGGCTGTAAGGCAGTGCCGATGGTTAGAGTCAAGTTGTAACTACCCACTTTCACTATTTTCAATAAAATAGTTCTCTTTCACTCAATACATCTCTAAATTGATTCAATCTATTGAGATGTGTTATTTTTCTTCATATACTTTAATTTTTGCGAATTATATGTATGCTTTGAATTCATAACTACCTTGTTGCAACATAGAATTGGTCTTCTTTTGCAGGTTGATACTAGTGGAGATCAGGAGAAAAATTAAAGGTGGAAAGGGAGAATAAACATTAGACATAAGATACAAGGTGTGAATTATCTCCTTCTCTCCTTCTCTCTTTCTCTCATCAAAGTAGTTATTTTCTTATATAATTTTTATGTGCGAGGGTAGGTTTTGTCTTTTACATATGGTCTCGCTCTACTATGATATGTCCCAAGGTCACATGGGGGAAATACCGTAACATAATTGGTGACCATAATGGGGATGTTTTCTCCTATTTTGGGTTGGTCTTAGGGTGTATTGTGTTGTCTTTTATTTTTGTAAATTTTTTTTTTCTAGGATTTATTTTCAAAGAATTTTCCATATATAATCTTTGTCCAAAGTTTATGGAAGCTTCCTTCTGGATTGGCTTTTTTATTTTTCAAGTTTTATTGCTGCATCCACACTTTTTACCTCTATGAGTTGTGTATATCCATGATTTTCCTTTGTATTATCTAAGGATGTTTGTCGGTCCTAGTGTACGCTATCAAGTATCTATGTAAAACACTTGATTTTTGAGCCTTTCTCTTAGTTATGGGAGGGTATGGTTTGGTTCTAAAGTGAAAATTGAGTTTTCTATGTTTGATTTTTATTTTGATTGTTGTGTTAAGTCTCTGAAAAACTTTGAAATCATCTAAAATATAATTCTTTTTGTTAGGTTAATTTTTTGGTTATAAGGTTCTTTAGGTGGGTCGAAAGGTTAGTCATGTGTGGTTGGGCTGAGTTTACAGTTTGAATGTTGTGTTTCGGTTATTCTTGACTATTTTCTTTCTTCCACTTTACCTTGTTCCCTATGTTCATAAAATAAAAAGGAAAATTGCATCTCATTTACATTTCATTTCTTTTAGTAAGAGAAAAGACAAAACTCCTTGTTTGTTGGTCATTTGTCCATGGTTCCCTTGTCTCTAAACTTTTCAAGAAAATAATTTTCTTACTAGCACTTAGGTCTTTAGGCATGTTTCTTTCTTTGGTATAAAGAAAAAGAAAATGAAAAAAATCTATTCTTTACTAGTAAGGTGTCTTTCTTTCTTTGCGTTGTTTTTCATTGTTATTTGAAAAAGAAAAAGATACTAGGATAGGAAAAAATTGTATTTCAAGGTTTGAAGGATTGTTCATGCATTTTATTTTTTGAAAGTCTTTTTCATTTGAAGAATTAGTGTAAAGTTTTATTTCCTAGTCTTATTATAAGTTTCTGTTGACGGGTGAAAACGACCGTCCGTCAACTGAGAGAGTGGAACCGGTTCGGGGTTGTATAATAACCCAAGCCGTTTGGGATGAACCACCCTAACGGGTTTAGTGGCTCTGTTAGCCGATCTAAGGTCCTAAAAAAACAAAAGAAAACTAATCTAAACTAAAATAATCTAACTAAAACTAAATAAAACAAACTAAACAAACTAATAAACTAATCTAAATAAAACTAACTACTAAACAAATTAAACTAAAAGTAAAATAAACTAAACTACTGTAACTATCATATAAACACAATCTACTAATTACTACTATGCTAACTCTAACCAATTAACTATCTAACTACTAAATGCAATATAACTTATTCACAAAATGTACAATATTGACAATTTACAGATTTAATTAAAACCTGAAAAAACTCATTTGCATTCTGCCCTGAGACAGTAAAAAATATTCTTTTTTTGCTTTTATAATTTTATGAACAGAAATAAAATAGAAAAATAACTAAACTAAATCACTAATCTAAACTACAAATATATCTAATCAAATCAATGAAAATAATCACAAACTAACCTGGAAATACGCTCCAGATTTGTCCTGTGTATGATGATTGTACCAGCAGATCGGAGGAAGGAAACTCGCACCAAATAATCTAGAAGCTTCTTGTAAACGATAGCTGCAATGCTCTTTGAGTTTGTTTACAGGACAAACAAGACATAAAAAATCATAACAATTATATGATTTATAAATCTCAACAATTAGGTAAACCTGTTATGCAAAGACTTATACAGAATAATCCAATTGATGAAGAAGAGAAATCTGTCATTCATAAACTGAATCAAGTAATTGCTATGTTTTTAAATATTGGAAGAAATCAGATATGGATCATGTTAATTAATTCATATCATTTGCAGAAGACTAAGATAGCTAAAGTAGTCATTAATCAAATGCAAATTGATAACATGAACACGAAACAAAAGATTGATATTATGAAAGCTAAAGCTGTAGCAGAACATCAATTTCTGTCTCAGTCTGTATTAGATATCCATTATCCTGGTTCTCCCACAAGCGAGGATGATCCTTATTACAAACAATAATAAGTATTTAAAGGTTTTTCCACAGGGTAAAACCTCCCTGTGGAAGTTATAAAACTGTTTACATGAAATCTGGGAGATATCCCAAAGTTGTCTAAACTAGGAAACTAAAATAAAACTAAAACATCCAAATATCCTCTAAACTGTCCATCAAATCCCATGCAATTCGAATTCACCTGAAAAGGACCAAAAATGAACAAATTAGAAGGATATTTTATTAATAAATGATAGAAAATTTAATTCTTTAGACTAGCTACAGAATCCTATGATTCTGTAGCTAGTCTAAATAAAGATACAGAATCAGAATTGAAATTAATTGAAACTCTTTTAAGGAGATTTAATTCAATTATCATCCAATAATTATTTGAGAACGAATCATAAATTGAAATCGTTATTCCATTATGAACTCAAAGAGGATCCACATCATTTAACCGAATACAAAGATAGGAATACTCTGTTTCGGTTATTGTCATAAGTTGGGTAAATGAAATCATATGGAACAACATCGTAATCGTTTCTCAACAAATCGAATCCATCAGTTATGAGATCATTTTGATATTCAATTGAAAACAAAACAAATCGCAAACACTTCGTTATACTTGTCTTATCAACAGGAGAAATAATCGAATCGAACAAGATTATTTTCAAATCACAATAACTATATAGCAAGTGATTTAGGCTGTGAGTGAATTCAAACCATAACTGACTCATAACAAAATCGTAACAGGATTAATCAAACAAAGTTCGTTATAGATAGCCAATCATTTTTTTTTATAAAATGATTGACCTTGACCAAGATCATTTCATCCAAACGAATCGTAACCAAATTTGGTAAAAATAACACAGTGAATCAATTCGTTTCAAAGCCAATCGAATCCAACAGTTATGAAATTGATTATAATCAAAACAAATGGCAAGCAACTATTACGCTGCCTTGTCAACAGGAAATATGAATTCGACAAGATCATTCCAATCGTTATGACTGTGTTGACACATCAAACGGTTGATGCCACGAATAGATCAATTCAAACTTGGCTCGAAAATCAATTTAAAATAAGATCATAACAGGCTTTATTGATTGGCAATAGAATTCATAATTTGTTATGGCCAATTGGGCAAACAGGGTTGATCGGCTTTGATCAAAACAAAATCGTTCCAACCAAACGAATCAATTGGCTGGGGTTTAGCATAGTTGTCGCGAATCAAATCCATTCCATGATTTGGGCACACTTGCACAGACTTAAATGAACATAATTTTTTTTTTATAAAAACAGAGTAGTTCATTTCCCAAATTAAAATCGAACAGAGAAATATTTCAACTTTGAAAATTGTAAGACAGAGCATATCGTAACAACCAAACTCAATCAAATCATTTACCAACCATAGCATATGGATCATAACAAAATCAAATCCGAACATGATTATGTTCTAAACTAAGTATGAAAAATTTCCTTTTCAAATCGGATACAAACCAATCCATTCGAAGACAAACTATTAATTTTGTCAACTTAATAAGGCAAACCAATCAATCAAATCTAAACACAGACCACTCAAATCTAATCAAAATCTATCGATTTCTATGCTGGGAATGATGAGAACGTATATCGAATTGAAATTTCTTTTTATTCAAAGCAAAGCTACATATAGAATGCATGCATTATAACAGAGTCATTCAAGATGTAAACAGAACTATTTAAAAACTGAATTCAAATCATTATATCAACCTAGATTATTTACAAAACAAAACGATGTCAAAACCATACCTGTGTAGCGACAAGGCTGCTTGATTATGCCAGCTTGGAATTTACAAGAGGCGTGGATGATTCCACATTTTTGAACAGGATGGAGCCGGTTGTCTTTTGCTTTTTATCTGTCGCTTGGAGCTTGGCTTTTTGACTGGTTAGCACTGCAATCTGGTCTTCCAATGATTGAATCTTCGATTGGAGTATCGGAACATCAATATAATATCATTCTAACCATGAATTGCATTGGTCACAGGGTGACTGTGTGGGTTTCGAGGGTTTGGACAAATGATTGAGGGTTTCACAAGGAAATTTAATACCCAGGTAGTTAGGGTCATCCTTTAGGGAGGGGGGTAGGTTTGATACAAAATCATAAGGGGGTTCGGGACATAAACCTTGCAAGTAGGGGTACTCGCTGGCCATAAAACGCTCAATATCAGAATCAGAATCCTCACTTAGGATGATAGGGTTAGACTCGGCAGAGGGTTTTGGTTTGTTTCTGGCCATTCTAGAAATGAGTCGGGCATTCCTTTTCCCTTTGGCATTAGCAGTAAGGTTTTCCTTGGGATTTTTTCTCATAGTCTTTTTAATGGCCTCTGCACTCTTAGTTACAGTGTCGGGTAAGTCGATAGGAGGGTCAGCTGAGGGTTTAGGTAGTAGGAGATGTAAGGGTACATGCGGTTCGGGCTTGGTTTCAATTACCACAGGTTTATCAACTTGTACAGGTTCGGTGTCCTCAAAGCCATTACGAGCGATGAAATCCCTCCAACTATCACCATGCAAATTCAAATGATAAACAACGATGAGCTTAATAAGCCCATGGTGGAACAGGCTGTTGTCAGCCTGCTGCCTTTTATATCTTTTCGACATCTTATACAAGCTCCGATGAAAATAGAAAGGCATGTTTAGAGGATACCCTATAAAAATCATCAGTAGACGCAGGTGGTAAAGGAACACAAGTCTGTATCGACTTTCACAGGTCACGAACTGCTTGACTAGCATTAATAAATCATGCCATCGTGGTTTGAGCATAGATACTGGCATACCTCTGTCACAAGAGGTGACTTTGCACGATAGAAACAACAATGTCCACGGCACTTCCTCGACCTTGCAATTCTTAAACCAACGCTATCCCGAAGTAGGTAACCCCGTAGCTAAGCTGATAAACTGTTCATCAATCTCTAACTGTATGTCTCCTACCTTGGCTCGACAACCATCGAAGGTCATGGCAAATTGTCATGCTACACAAAGGTTAAAACCCTCAAATCGTTTCACAAAGATAAGTCATCCACTGTCTTCCAAATCTTGGTGGGCATTGTCAAACATTAACAGGGCTTGATTGCCATTGGGCTCAACTCACATGACTGGTGCCATGGAGCCGAACACATGGTAAGGGAAGGGTTTGGATTCACCAACACACACAAGAGCAGAGCTACCCGAGCTAACATAAATGAATGAGAAAAGGGGGTAGGCATAAATGCAAGCATGCGAAGGTGGTGGAGTCTGCCATGCAAAATATTGATTATCCAAGTACAACCGTCGATTTACATAGCTGTTCAATTCATAATGGTAATTCGACCATCGAATCATGCGCCCAACTAATGAAATCAAAAGTGTATACTAACGCGCGCAAACGTTATGCCATAGTGTTTAAACACCCGATTTATAAATCAAAGCCAAAATTAACTATGCGCCAATGTATCAATTCATATAATCAAAAGTTTAACCAAGGTGCCAAACGATATTCATATAGTCGACAAGCCAAAAGTTATGAAAAGATTAGCATAAGGATTATATCATATATATATATATAAAATATTTAATCATAACCCCTATTCATTTTCATATAACCAATGATCAGGCAAGTCATATAAAGTGCAAATCCAAATGCTAAATGCCTTACAAACTCAATAGAACCAAGTTATACAATCAATCGAAGTATGAGAACCGATCAAAGGATCTTGCCAGTTGTATAATGATCAAAAGGTCAGTGCAATAGGAATAATGAAAAAAGAGATATTGACAGTTCAGATAATGATCAAAATGTGACTTCGAAAGGAGAAGTTTTCACACTTACAGTTGTGAAAACAAAACTAAAACAAGTGTGTAAATGTCGCAAGAAATGAAAATGTCATTTATTTGAAAATTGCGACGAAAACTTGATGTTCGCAAGACATAGGTGTAGGCAGCTTATAGGATCATAAAAAAAGGTGAATTGGCTGCCAACAGTTTCATTTTCTCAAGAGTCTCAAACAACATCAGTTTCACTTCATACCCTTTGAGTAAAAACAATCACTAAAATGAACACTAATCTTAAAATGTAATATACTTTGTTTCTAGGGTTCACAAACAAGTCTAGGGTTAGGGCCTTGGATCAGGATTAGAAAGATAACTCTCTAAGGCCATTGAATAAACATACGAGTATGACTTAGGGAGATTCAAATATAACTGTTGTATAATCATAGCCAGGAATATCCTTTAACACATGAGTCAAACACAAGGTTGCGTAAAGCAGAGCTAAGGAGAGATCCCCTCCAAAGATTAATTGATCATAGTGGAGAGATTGTATATTGAAGGATTTCCTGAAGTGATTCTAACCCATTTGAAATCATTCGTTTGGAAGAGTTTTGGGCTCATTTACCCTACCCACACATTTGATCTCGACTGTCGACTATACCCCCTGGACGCTGACTACTAGTTGGTGACATTCGCTTCTTTTCCTAGGGATCTTAGAGGTGACTGCAAGGGTTTGTCGTGCTACCTGGGGAAAATTTCGTATCACACTTTTCAATATTGCTTGCACCATATAAGGATAGTGAGTGGAGGTCAGGATAAATGCTTCACTGGTTCATGGAATTAATCAATTCATGCCTTCATCCATAAGGTCCCGTTAAAATTTTTCATTCCTTTGGAATTAGGACCTCATCCACCTGGGATGAAGTTTTGGAGAAGTTGTTTGTTTGTGATGTTTATCTTAGGCATTTTTATTGGAGTGTTGGTTTGTATTTTTGTCCTTAGGTTGTGTCAGTATCACTTCTTTTGGATAGTTGATTCAGAGTGGTGGATCAACGACTCCATTGGTTGGGAAGGACCCCTGGTATTTCTTTTGAAAGCGTGGAGATGCCTCTTAGAATGCGTGGATTTTTATACCACTAGTTCATCAGAGTTGGTGTGTCAAATGATTATGTACATGAACAATCCCACAAGGGATGAAATTATGCATAAGAACCATTTGGAAAAATTTCTTGAGGATACCATCCAAGGGACCCCTGCCCAAGGGGATCCTTGTGACTTTCCATTCTTTGGAAACATTGGTTCCCCCTTGATGGACACTTTGAACATTCATGGGTTGAATGTAGGACTACCAGTTTGGTTGTGGACCACTCTAAATGTCCCCAATTATCTTGATGCTTCTTAGATAAGCATCTTATGTTAGGTCCATCGTGTGGATTTTGATCCTTCACCTTCTACATCCACCAAGTTTACTCCTTCTCCTTCTCCCTATTCTGGTGAAAGTATTGATAATAGTAACCAGAAGTCTAAAAAGAAGAGGAAGAGGAAGAGTAAGAAGAAGACATCACAAACCTCTGTTAGTCATGTTGGAGATAGGTCAACAAACTCTGTGAGTGATTTTGAATACCAACACCCAACCTCTGCAATTCATGCTGGGGAAAAGAGCCTAGTCCCTGCAAGTCATATTGGAGTTTAGCAACCAGCCTCTACTAGTCATGTCGGGACTGCACAACCAACCTTTGCTAGTCATGTTGGAGTTATGTCAACAACCTCTGCAAGTCATGTTGATGACAAACGACCATTAAGTGCAAGTCATGCTAGGGGCATGAATCTAGTCACTACTAGTGATACTAGAAAAACATCACCAACATTTGCAAGTTGGGTTGGATATCAACACCTAGCCACTACAAGTCATGCTAGGGGAAACCAACTGACCACTGCAAATCACCCACTGACCATTGCAAGTCATGTTGGGGGCATAGATATAATTGAGAATCCTAGACATATAGGATGTAAGCCCAAATTCCCTTGTAAGCTTGAAAAATGAGATCACCTTACTCATCTGTGCCTTGCTATTGTTGTGGTATGAAGAGCATGGTCCTTTTCTGAAGGCCATTCTAGTTCTGAGTCACCTTTGGTTTCCCAACAATATTTTCAATCATATATTGATGAAGTGGTCATGAAAATGTAATATTCGGTTGATACCACTCTTGTTTTGGGGGGTGATGCATCTCTTGACCATGTTGTTTTGCATCCTATTCAACCATTGGTTGAGGAAATGATCACACCATTGTAATATTTGGCCGATCCCACTCTTCTCTCAGAGAGTGACGATTCTAAGGAAGTTATCTTATCAATGCAATCTTCGGTTCATCCCACTCTTCTTTTAGGGAGTGATGAATATTTCGACTACGTATTTATCATTTCTAGTTTAGTACCTTTGAAAAAGGGAGAATTATACTCTCTTCGAGAAAACTCCCTCCAGGTCCTAGGATGGTTTCCTTTTATTGAAATGATCTTATAGAGCCTCGCCTTCCTTCTTTTTTAGTTTTCTAGATAACGATGCTAGTTGAATATATGTAGAAAGGAATTCATTTATGTGTTGTAGATGATGGATCCTCTGAAAACATTTTATCCTGCTTGGCTTGGAAATCATTGGGTTCTCCCAAGATTTTTTCAGCTACCAATGAGCTACTATCTTTTGATAGAATACCTAGTGAATTTGTGGGGATTCTTCCTCAGTTACATATTACCTTAGGTGGTAATACTTTTCTAATCGATATATTAGTGGTGCCAGGCCCTTTAGAATTTAATATTCTTCTTGGGCATGATTATGTTTATGTGATGAGGGATGTGGTGTCTATTCTATTTCGTGTGATGCATTTCCCTCATAATGGAAGCATTGCCACTATTGATCATCTTTCATTTGTTAATCACCATCCTAGTTCAATTTCATATCAGGTTTTCACTTTGTGTTCCTAGTATTCATGTAGACTCTTCCCTGCCACAGGTTAATTATTTGGCATCTTATCCTCGATGTTCAATTGCTTCTAAGAAAGGATCTTTACAATTATGTTCACCTTGTCTAGATAAGGTCTTGACAATTGATCAGGTTTTTTATCCAATGGGGGAATGTAATCCTTTTCTTTCCCCTCTTGTTCTGAGTAATCTAGCATTTCCTTTTGAATCTGATCTTATTGTTTGTAATACCTCAATCCCTATTTTTTGTGTGTTTTCGAGCCCTAGTTTCAGGTATGTTGAGTTTCCTTTAAATGAGGCTATCCTTGAAGATATGATTATGGATTTTTGACCTCTTCCCAAAATATAAAATTTACAGGTTTGTTACCAAAGAAAACCTTGGTCTAATCCTATCAATGATCTCTACTTAAAGCACTACTATGCATAAGCCACAAGGTTGTGTAGTCCTCTGTACATATTGTACTTTTAGGGTTTCTTGTATTCATGTTTTGTATCCCTTATCACATGTTTTTATCAGAGGTTTCTATATTGGACTTATTAAATTATGGGTAAGTGTTTTTGGTCTTATATACAAGAATTTGGAGACATTTTCTTTGGTACCTTTTCGTACCATGTTGATCCATTTTGACAGGCAATGATATCGAAATTGGCATATAGGTTAGATTTTCCCCTCCATGCATTTTTGCATTATATGTTTCATGTTTCATTTTTCCTTAGGTGTGACCCCACTAAGTTGTGACACAAAACCTTCTGTGTTGTTTAGAAGCGTCGTAATTCATGTTGTAGAGCCTACCTTCCATGGGCGACGTAGTTTAAAAATTCTTTGTATTCTTGTGCTCATGCTGCAAGTTTTCTATTAGGCTCAAGAGTTCTATTTATTATTGCCATGACTTTGCATTGAAGCTACATCTATCCTTCTCAATATTTTTGTAGCCATTACATACAGGAATCCCCCTAACACATGTTTATACTTATATCAAAACTTGTTCGGATTATTCAACAAGTATTGTGTTCTTTACTGGCATATAGGGTAGGTTCCATTCTACCTAAACTATGCATCTATTMATTTTGACCACATATCTGCCATATGATCAACCCCATTTGTTAGAAACACAACTCCCTTCGAGCTACTTATAGGTGTCTCTTATGGATGGTAAATCTTACCTCTCCATGGGTTTCCTATTTATTACCTCACCGACCTTTTGACACCCATGTTGTAGTCTTCATGTAGCCTCAAAAGCCCTCTTTATTCCTTCCATGTCTTTGCATTGAGGCCTTACGAATTCCTCTCAATGTCTTGCTGGATAACTTACCCACGGGGCTTCCAAAATTTTTTTGAGTTGTAATTTCATTTCATATTAACTCCTCAAACTTTTAGGCCTAAATCCATCTTGAACTTGCTATTGTTGAACTATTTTCTTATGAATTCCTACCAGTTGCTAGCCTTGAAATTTATTCCTTTGCAACTCGACACCTTAAACCTAGAGGAAACATCCCCTAAGTGTCCTTATCCTACACATTCGTCCTTTCATTGAGCATAGATAGGTTCCTTGCAATTTGGAACTAGTTTTCTTACCCTCAAAACTCATTTCCTCCACTATGTTATAACATAACTTTTTTCTTTTTTAGGACTTAATAACATAAAAAAGACAAAAAAAAAATAAAAAAAATAAAAAGAAGGGGGGAAAATGTCTATCTCTTTTGTTGGTAGTAGTCTTGTTTCCCTTGAACAAAGCACAATCTTTGAGATAGTGTCTCAATAATTTGGGTTTAGTATGGATTTAGGAGACTTTTTCTCATTTTTTAGCATAATCTTCCTCAATTGTTTATTCTTCCAAACATATGGAGTGTTTGATGATGTCTCTTGTATCTCAAATGTATCCTAGTTTATAATCCACCTAAGCCATATAATGTGTCATGTTTTTTTTTAAGGGAAGTTTTAGCATGAGTCGACTATTATGCAACAAGTATTTGAACTTTCAAGTCAACCTTCCCGTTTCAGTAAAGTACATCTCATCATCATAAGTATATTTGTATCTCACTCATGCTAGTATAGAAGGTCTTCATTGACTTCTTGTTGGCAGGTTTTCTCTTATAGACTCTGACACATTGCTCTAAGAGTATGAACTAGAGTTTCACCCTAGGCCTATTTCCGTTATTGATAGGTGACCTTACACTTAGAAGATGACAAACCATCATAGGTTGTTGACTGAGTGGTTTCCCTTGTGTTTGAAATAAAAAACAATCATCACAAATAGGGATTTGTGTTGTACCTTGATTTCCATCTAACCCCATTAGTGGATTCCTCATATTTTTCTATAGTCTCCATTATTGGCTACTATTTAAAGAGTCTTTGTCATGCACTATTCCATTTAGTGCATGTCAGAGTTGTACCTCAGTGTGGTCCTTACAATACATTCATTCGACTCCTTCCAAATATTTGTCCTTCTAATACCCCTTGTGTTGGATGAGGGAGCATGCCTTAATGTCTTCCTTCCAACCGATATCTTCTTATCGACTTCAACACATATTCCTCTGGGACATGGATCGATAGTTATTTGTGATTCCTTGGGGCTTGCAGTCATCAGTGGTATGTTCTATTGGCAAAAGTTTGGTCAGACTAGGGTCCTTCTCAGGTTACCAACAAAAGGTACCAAGTAGTCTAGAGCGCTGGCATTTTCATCTCCTTCGAAGAGAAGAAGTCTCACCCGAAGCCTTGTTGAGACAAATAGATAGGGAAGGGTAAGGAAAAGAGTTAGGAGGATCCATAGAACCTTTAAGACTCATTCTGATCTTGTGCAAGATGCATGAAAAGATATGAATCTTATGTGTGCAAGAGTCGAACCTACTTACGTGGTGAACAGAACTTTAAACATAGAACCATCAAGTAAGACTCATAAACCATAAATAAGTACTGCAATGCATAAGTAAAGCACATAGAGACACATCATATTTTGTAAATTCTAGTCCTTCTTCATATTAGATTCAAAATCTTTCTTCAATTAAAAAATCATAGATACTCAGTAGAGCTCCATACATACTCTAGACTCGATTCATATCACAAAAATTCAATTCTCATACTGATACATTGGTTATAGTAAAAACTCAACTCGACTTACAACAAGCTTACTAAGAGGGAAAGATTAGATTGAGCTTGATCACAATTCAACTGAATCACTAGCTAACCAATCAAGATACACACAACCCAACCACTAAAATCCCAATTGACTAACCCTTTTACAATTATGTTCAACCCTATATATAGCTAGGTTGTGTCTTTCATCTCGGCTTACACGCTTCCTTGTTCTGTTGCAACCATTTGTTTCTTAGCTTTCACAAATCCTTTTTGTTTCTCTTACTTGCTCTATTTTCCAGATTCTTCTGAAGCTTGCGCAACTCATGCTCAGTCAAAACTTGTGCAATTACTTATCCCAAAAATGAAGGGCCCAATAGGATTTGACCACAAACCTTGACTCTCCCTCGAGTCAAGTGATTTTTTCTTTCACATATTCCAGGAGCATATACTGTTTTCCCGTGTCCTCCTTTCCTTCTTCCTTCTTCTCTTCTGCTTGTTATTTCTCTTCTTTCTCCTCTTCAAACGAAGGGCCCAACTCTGGGACCAATTGTAAGGCTCGCTCCTTCACTCCTTGAAATTTTCCAGCTTTGTCCTACCACTTCTTGACGAGGAGTGATGCCTCTACAAAAAACTATTGGGTATTCTCTTTACTACACTCCTTTGCCTTCGACTCGACCAACAAATTCCACTCAGAATCTGTTGTTGAGTAAACTTGATTCATCTACATGTACACTGCCTGAATGACAGGTCGGAAGTCATGCAATGCTTTCTTTGCTCTGGATTGTGCCTCAAAGAGGGCGTTGAGTTCATTTTCTGCCTATTGGATTTGGTCTAACTTATGTTCTTTCTCCATCGGATCCATCATGGCTGTAAATTCTTCATTCAACACCTAGATTTTGGTACACACCTCCTCCAAGAATTGGTTTCGTCGAGTGATGATGCCCATCCAATCGATGACTTCTCAAAAGATCTTTGTGCATTCCATTGTGTACTTGTGCAGTACTACTCGGGCATTGTTGCCTTGCAGTACAATCTTTTGGATATGCTCTTGCAGTTTCTGAGGCTGCTTCTTTACTTCTTGTTGATTTTTTCATAACTGTGCTTCCAAATGCTCAGCACGAGTGGTGAGTTGTGTGCATGCTCCTTGTAGTAGATCAATCTATTGCTCTGGCTCACCTGCATCACTAGATTCAGGTAGTTCGTGTGCAACCTTTTGAATATCCGACCAGGCTTCAACAAGTCTTTCCTACACTCTTTCCAGTTTTCACTAAACCTAGATTTTTTTGTGGGCTTCCTGTGTCTTGCATGTTTGTGCGATGAGATCTTCCTTCCTTGCAACCTTGATAGACCTCTCAGCCTCCTGGAGCCTTTTCTTTAATTGACCAGTTGATTCTATGATTAGTCGAAATAAGTGCATTGCTTACCACTGTACCAAGTCAGTGAGTGAAGCAGTTGCATCTATGGGTGCTCGTGTCTCTAGCGGAAGTCCACTCATCGTGGAATGCTCTAAGTGGGTCTCTACCTCCTCCTCTATTGATGGTCCTGGCACAGTCCTCAACCTTAGCATTGAGGGAAAGAGATTTAGAACCTATGTTCTGGCTATGAATAGTTGCATCAGTTTTTTGCATTGTTGATGGTTCTAGAGAACCCGCTCCATCTGTTCGCACTGGAATGTCACACTCTAGTTGAGTGTTGATTTTAGTTCCTTCTGAGCCTCTGGTATCTCATGCTCTTTTTTTTATCTGCTTCATGTGTTGCTCCTTATTAGGAAACCTAACCCTTGGCTGGTGAGGTGTTTTGTTGGTTTCTTTGATCTTGTGGATCCTCCATAGTTTCGATGTATTTTTCTTGTGTTGAAGGTTGAGTTTGTTGTTCTCGGATATCTGGGTTTAGACCAGTCAGCTTCATGCTCTTCTATGGTATTTTTGGGTTTAGAACATTGCCTTATGGTATTGTCTTAGACAACTCTTGGGTTATTCCTAGGATTTCTTGCTTCGCTTTCTCTGGTTGATTGAGCTGCATCGGCTCTGGGTTTGTGGTATGGGATGGAATGATGGTTTTGGGGGTTTGCGATTGGGGTTTTGGTGATGAGAGAGGGTGCTCAGTGACGAATGTGGATGGAAATGTCTCAGGCTCAGGGTCATCCTGAATGTGGATGATGGGGCTTTCTTTGACTGCTAAGCAGGTGTGAGGGACGACTAATGAAAGGGGTTGGGGGTTCAAAGGTTTATTCAATGAGACCCCGATTCTAGGATTCTTAAACAATGTTTCGACAATGAATACAATGCTTAGGATCTGGTTAACATGCTCACCTGACAATACAAAATTGGTTGGTAGCCAATGAAGGGATAGTCTTTTCTTCCAATCCAATGGATACATATCGTCTTCCTCCTCAATGTCTGATTGTGCTAGATCTTCTAGCTTATGTGGCTCTAGACCTAAGCTCGGTCCTACTCCTGCTTCTTTGTCTATCTTCTTCAGCAGCTCCACAGGAAGAATATGATGCATCCCTTACTTGCACAGGCTTCATTTGACTCCTGTGCACAACATTACTTCCTTGTTGAAGGCATCCTCGTCAAGATAGAATGACAACATCCTTGTATGGAAATATTCCCTACTAACATGTCTTGACCAGACAAATGTATGGTGTCAGTTCATGCTGAAGGCAATGTTTCTTGTATTGCAGTTGAGGATATCCTACGGAATACACAGCCTATGTGTTGCATCTATCAGACCATTTTACCACTTAGAAAATGTTGCAGTGTTGAAGGCTACATTCTCTGAATTCGGCCTTGACTTCCATGGCTCAAACATCTTCGCCATGTGTCCCTTATCTGGTAGCGTCGACAACCTTCCGATAGGTGGCTTCCATTTAAACATTTCTAATGCCATCAACAAATATCCATAAGTGAAGGTTCCTCCCTTCTCTTGTGCTTCCTTGCATGCCACTAGTAGTTCCTCCAACATATAACTACACCAATTGAACACAACGCCATTGGTGCAAAAATTTGCTACTGATAATGCATCTAGTGTGCATTCACCCTTGTAGTATGATCACTTAAACTTGATGGATATGATGTAAAATTCATTCTGGACTGTCTCTAGTAATATGAGGTTAATGACTATTGTGGGTCCCCCCCATTTTGTGTTGATTTTTTCATAGAGGATGAGATATCCTTTCTTTTTGCCGTTCTTACCAGGACCCTGGAATCCTTTCGAAACGTCTTCTCCTTCGAAGGACAATCTAGTAAGATGATGTATCTCTTTATCATGGATTAGATATATCTTATCCAACTAGAGACTTCTGTCATGCACCCTACTTATCATAAATTTTGTGCACCACGCAACCTCACCACGCAGTGATGATTTTAGGGGCTAAATTTTGCTCATGGGATAATTTTCACTCATGGGATAATTTTCCATGTTTTTTCTCAAAACAATATTCTCTATTCTAAAAATGATTCACCCAAATTCTATAGGATAAAATTATTTTTTTGAAAAAATCGCCAAAAGTTTAGACCAACTATATAAAATCCTTAAAAATTTGAATATTTTAACAAAAATATCGCCAAACATTTTATAGTTGGTGTTGATACTGAGAGGGGAATGAATCAATATCAAGTACAATTTAAAACCTTTTTCAACTTATACTTAAACCATTCAACTATATCCAATGAGAAATGAACAATAGTATAAGAGTTACACCAATACACCACAATACACCATGCACAATATATGAGAAATAATCAATAGTTATTGTTCAAGGGAAGTAATGACTTCCAAAGGTAGCTACAACTTCCAAATGTAAAGGGAGGGATAAACCTCCAAGAGGAAGATACAATCCTCCAATATCAAGAGAGAGTTGAAATCTCCATCCTTTCCCCTTCCTTCCACCCAAGAATATATGAGAGATGATAAAACTTTACATTAAATCATCACCATCAACCAATCATCACATAGAACCTGATAATGCTTCTTGAGACTTCTTCAATTTCTGCAATTCTTCAATTCTTAGAGTACTCTAATCTTGTATATAATATTACTCAATGTATTCTCTGAAACTCCTCCAATTTTCACTCCTTGAATCCTCCCCAAAACTAGGTTATAGAAAGAATGGTAGACTTTATTCAATTTTGGTCTATTCAGAAGACCAAACTTGTACATCCGATTCTGAAAATTGCACACAAGAAAATACAATCTGTACTCTTTCCAATTAAATTTTTCCCACATCATTTGGATTCTCGATGAAGAAGTTATGACTGTTTTACTCGTAACACATGTTTATTGACTAGCTTCAGGACTGGTCACAAACCCTATCTTCCACAGAGTGTATCTCCATAATTATAGCGAGTCAAGAGATGAAATTTTTACCAAAGGTACCTTGATATGTCTTCGCAATGCCATAGCAATTTCACCATCTGAATCATTCTAGAAAAAACGTTATAGCAAAAAAGGTAAGATGACCTGAAAATAACATAACTTAGAGCACATCACCAAAAGACTTCATCCTCCCTTGAAATCTGGCCTTCTTTACTTCTTATCTTCTCTGAAATTCAAATTGTATCAAAATGAATGTATAATTATGTTTATTTATACCATTTATGTCACTTCATTTTAACATTAGGGATGACCTGACACTTTCTTATTTTGTAATTCTTTTCTTTAATTATCTTCAGGGCCTACATGTACTTCCTTCTTCATTTCACTTTGTCATCTTCAAAAAATTATTTCTCCTCAACCATGAGGATCCACGTGACATGCCACATACCATTGGAAACAACATGATGTATACTATCCATTCATGGGTGTTGTATATGCATGTGCATTGTCCTTCATGTCCAAATACCTTTAACAATTTTGCAGTCCAAAACCCATGACTAGGGTTGACATCAATGACAACAACCAATCTTCTAACAGTTGGCATATGAAGGATTAGTAAGATTCGTCAAGATTTCTACATTTTAAAATATATTTCCATCCTTAAAATCATCCCTTCTCACCAGTGGTACTGAATATTGGTAGGTCTCTGAGTTTCATGATGGTGGAATTGAATAAGTTTACAAATTATAGTTTTGGCACGAATTGCATGCCTCCTAATCCGTCTGGAGCCATCTCCCAAAAGACATTTGTGTTCATTCAAGGGAACAAATTGGATCCATTAGGTCAAGATAGAGGAGCTTAACATGCTCCACCTTCCCTTTTAGATCACCTATGACCTCGACTCAGGGGTCGTAGGGCTCGTCTGGTACTGCTTCTTTAGACACGACACTTCGGCTTGCTGTGGCTCTCGACATTCACACTTCTGTGGTGAGCTTAGGACTAGGATCATGACTAAATATTTCAAAATTGTACAGGCTAGTTTTCTATTTTGAATTTGAAAATGGCTATGTTCTTTGGAAACGATGTGTTCTTGGGCGAGTTCTCAGGGCCTTATACTTGGATAAATGAGCAAATTTAGCAATAACTACTATTCATCATGACCGTATGGATGCAATTAAATTTGATTTTTCCAACGGGACATTTTAACTGGGTAAATCCTATTAGGATATTTTGGAATTTACTTAATTGCGTGAGTGGGATAGGGACGTGGCCGATTTAAGACCTTTCCATTTGATGGGTGGGTATCTCGATGTGAACTTTGATGGAATCTTTGTGTATCATGGATTTATGGCTTAACTGAATTCATACGGGGTACAAGAATGGAAATAAAGGTTGTGATTAGATCGGGTTCGTGTGGCACATGGACTCATATCATATTTGGATTCATCCTCCCTCCAACCACAAAGGAGGTCCCTGTCATATATTAATGACTTTCATTAATGGATTATCTTATGCTTGAAATTTTGCACTACTGAGTCATTAGTTATGTATCAAACAATTCTTAAATAGAAAATGAACTATGTGTCATGGAACAACACTGCGCACATCGAATTTATTAACTAAATTTACAAAAAATTAAAAAAAAATCAAATCTAACTATTGTACATGCTCCTTTGGACTAGAGAAACAATCCCCTTTTCTCGGTTTTGAGACAGATAGGGCTTCAGGAAAGTGTCATTCACCCATCTTGGCCACAACACACCATCCAGTTGCACAAGTCTGAATGCTCCTGAGGGTCGGATATCCACAATTATGAATGGTCCCAACCAGTGCATGTGCATCTTGCCAGGGTGCTTCTGGTACCAACTATCATAGAGTAGAATGTTGTCTCCTTGCGTAAATACCTTGGTATTAATGTGCCTGTCATGCCAAGATTTATGTCTTTCTTTTTCAACTGACTGATGGAAGTGTGATAGAAATATGGTCTCCTTGAGTTATTTTAACTCCATAAGTCTCCGTGCAATGGATTCCTCTTTTGACATATGTATGATTTGTGCAATATACAAACTTGAAGTGATGAATGCTGGAGGCACAACCACTTCTCTTCCATAAACTAGTTGTAATGATGTATACCTATGGAGTTTCTTTGTGGTTTTCCTATAAGCCCATAGTACTGTTGGGACTTTGTCATCCCAATCCTCCTAGTTTGCACAACAGACCTTTGTCAATTCTCTTTCCAGAATCTTGTTGAGGGATTCAACTGTTCCATTGGCCCGTGGGTGGTAGGGACTGCTTTTGTGGTGTTGGATCAAGAACTCTATTGTAAGCGTTGCTATATTGCTACTAATGAAATGAGCTCCCTGATCATTGGTTAGGCTCCTAGAACATCCAAAACGAGTGATAATATTCTCGAAGATGAACCTAGCAGAAGTATTGGTCGAATAGTCCTGAACAATTGCTACTTCAGCCTAACACGTAAGGTAGACACTTCCAATGATGATGTACCTAGCCTTTGAATGCTTGGCTGTGGGGTTGATTGGTCCAATGAAGTCAACTGCCCATTTCTCGAATTTTTGGAGAGCTCTAACTGGTTGCAATGGCAATTNTGGATATGTTCTTTGGAAACGATGTGTTCTCGGGCGAGTTCTTAGGGCCTTATACTTGGATAAATGAGCAAGTTTAACAATAACTACTACTCATCATGACCATATGGATGCAATTGGATTTGATTTTTCTGACGGGACATTTTAACTGGGTAAATCCTATTGGGATATTTTGGAATTTACTTAATTGCGTGAGTGGGATAGGGACGTGGTTGATTTAAGACCTTTCCATTTGATGGGTAGGTATCTCGATGCAAAATTTGATGGAATCTTTGTGTATCGCAGATTTATGGCTTAACTGACTTCATACGGGGTACCAGAATGGAAATAAAGGTTGTGATTAGATCAGGTTCGTGTGGCACATGGACTCATATCATATTTGGATTCATCCTCCCTCCAACCACAAAGGAGGTCCCTATCATATATTAATGAATTTCATTAATGGATTATCTTATGCTTCAAATTCTGCACTACTGAGTCATTAGTTATGTATCAAACAATTCTTAAATAGAAAATGAACTATGTGTCATGGAAAAACACTATGCACATCGACTTTATTAACTAAATTTACAAAAAATTAAAAAAAAATCAAATCTAACTATTGTACATGCTCCTTCAGACTAGAGAAACAATCCCCTATTCTCAGTTTTGAGACAGATAGGGCTTCAGGCGAGTGTCGTTCACCCATCTTGGCCACAACACAACATCTAGTTGCACGAGTCTGACTTCTCCTGAGGGTCGGATCTCCACAATTATGAATGGTCCCAACCAGTGCATGTGCATCTTGCCAGGGTGCTTTTGGTACCAACTATCATAGAGTAGAACGCTGTCTCCTTGTGTAAATACCTTGGTATTAATGTGCCTGTCATGCCAAGATTTTTGTCTTTCTTTTTCAACTAAATGATGGAAGTGTGATAGAAATATGGTCTCCTCGAGTTATTGTAACTCCATAAGTCTCTGTGCAATGGATTCCTCTTTTGACATATGTATGATTTGTGCAATATACAAACTTGAAGTGATGAATTCTGCAGGCACAACCACTTCTCTCCCATAAACTAGTTGGAACGATGTATACCTATGGATTTTCTTTGTGGTTTTCCTATAATCCCATAGTACTGTTGGGATTCTTTCATCCTAATCCTCCTAGTTTGCGCAACAGACCTTTGTCAATCCACTTTCCAGAATCTTGTTGAGGGCTTCGACTGTTCCATTGGCCCGTGGGTGGTAGGGACTGCTTTTGTGGTGTTGGATCAAGAACTCTATTGTAAGAGTTGCTATATTGCTACTAATGAAATGAGCTCCCTGATCATTGGTTAGGCTCCTAGGACATCCAAAACGAGTGATAATATTCTCGAAGATGAACCTGGTAGAAGTATTGGTCGAATAGTCCTGAGCAATTGCTACTTCAGCCTAATGCATAAGGTAGACACTTGCAATGATGATGTACCTAGCCTTTGAATGCTTCGTTGTGGGGTTGATTGGTCCAATGAAGTCAAATACCCATTTCTTGAATTTTTGGAGAGCTCTAACTGGTTGCAATGGTAATTCATCTCGTCGTGATGGCTTAACCACTCGTTGACAAACATCACATGATATAACATATACTTTTGCATCCTTGAAGAGTGTTTCCCACCAAAGTCCCACTTGTAGAACTTGTTGTGCAGTGGTCTTTCCTCCTATGTGACCTCCTACAACTCCACTATGGCACTCCCAGAGTATATCCTGTCTTTCATGATCCAAGACACATCTTCTGAGGATACTTTCTAGTCCTATTTTATACAACTGTCCGACGATCAGCTGGTAATCTGCTGCTCTAACAACCTTGTGGAATTTCTAGGTTGCATAATATGTCTCTGTGTAGGCCCATGTACTTAAGAAGACTGCTATGTCCTCTAGGTACTCTGTTATGGCTTCAACCCAGAACAAGTCTGCATCTGGGAGTTGATTGTCTACTACTCCGCCACTTTCCCTTGATTCTAATCTGGAGAGGTGATCAGGTCCTACATTGCATCTTCCCAGCTTAATGATAAATTCAAAGGAAAATTCCTGAAATAATAGCAACCATCTACACATTCTCCCTTCCAACACAGGTTTGTTAACTAGATATTTCAATGTAGAACCTAACAAAAAATTTCTAAATTTCTGCAAAGCATAAATCATGGCTAATCCCTCCCTTTCCATCATTGTGTAGTTGTGCTCTACTTGCAACAACTTCCAACTCACAAAATAGATAGGATGATCCATAGCTCCATCTCTAGGTTGCGTTAAGATAACTCCCAAGGAAATTCCTAAAGCATCGACATGGACATGAAACACATTTTCCCAGTTTGGGAATATCAAAATCAGTGTTGTTCTGAGCTTCTCCTTGAGTGTCTCAAATTATTTATCACATTCTGGATTCCATTGGAATGGTTCAACCTTTTTTATTAGGTATTCCAGATGTGCAGTAATGTTGGCATCTCTTCAGATGAACCTTCAGTAGTAGCGTGTGTGTCCCACTGTGGAGCACAACTATTTATAACTTGTAGGTGGTGGCATATTTGTGATGACCACAACTTTGGATGGGTCTACCAATAGTCCTTCTCGATAGACTATGTGGCCCAATAAATTCCCATGTGGTACACATAAGATGCACTCTTTGATATTCAATTAGATCTCCAATTATCTGCATCTGTCAAACATTAGTCGTAGCAGTGCTACATGTTCCTTGAGTAGGCTATATATTGTCCAATCATCCATATATACTTCTATACATTTGTGAATGAACTTTCTAAAAGATGCTATTACAATCCTGGAAAAAACTACAGGGGCATTCTTTAAACCAAATGGCATCACATTGTATGCAAAACATCCCCATTCTTTTATGAAAGTGGTCTTGTTTTTGTCCTCTTCAGCGATCCTGACTTGGTGATACCCTAAAAATCCATCTGTGAATGAGTATGTTACCTTCCCCACAACCTGTTCTAGAACCTCATTCGTAAAGGGTGTTGGGAAAGGGTCATGCACATAGGCAGAGTTAAGGCTTCTATAGTATACACATACTCTAATATCCTCTATGCCTTTCTTTCTTTGAATGACTATTGGGCTGACCCATTCTTCTTCTTCTACTGCAAAAATGAGTCCTGCTTCCAACATCTTATCTATCTCCTTCTTAACTTTCTCTTTTACTCTAGGGTTAAGACGGTATGGTCTATGTCTCATAGGATTGGTTCCTGGTTTCAATTCAATTTTCATTTCTACCATACCTCGTTTGATTCCCTTTAACTCTACAAAAGTATTTGGGAACAAATCCTCATATTCCTGCATCAAACTCTATATTTCTTGACTGGTTTTCTCATCCCAATTGTCTCCCACCATAGCTATCTTGGGTTGCTCTGTGGTCCCTATATTGATCTTTCACAATTTTAATGGGTGATTGTAGGAGCTATTAGTCTGGTTGGGTATGGTGTTTTGGATTTCTCGGATCTCCTCTGTCTCTTTGATGGCTAGGTTTCTCAATTCCTCTAAGTCATCTAGG
>JASDQU011103604.1:15696-28480 GCA_032191745.1 Picea mariana
GAAATCAGTACTCTGACTGATATCTATCTATTTCAGGCATGGTCATGGCACATAATGACAATGTGAAATCGGCAGAAAGCGCTCAACCCAACAATTTTTATTTTTAATTGACCAAAAGCCATTTTAGTCTCGGCTTCATAACATGTGCAAAAAGTTTTCAAGGTAAAATTTGGTCTTTCTTCTCGGGCTTATGAACAGTTCCTAAGTTTGTTTTATCAAAAATATTGGGGCTCTTAAAACCCAATCTCCAATTCAACCAGCTGACATCCAAGCACACCTACATCAACACACAACATGGATTGGCAACACAACACAAGTCAAAGCCTAGCATACAAGCGCCAAGTGAAAAGTCACATGGAGGAGGAGCCCATAAGAGGGCACCATTATGAACCATTGGCGCATATATATACGAATGTATGCCTTTTCCTTTATTAACGTGGGATAATTTCCTACAAAGTAAAATAATAATAAAGTGCAGCGATGCCCATGCCAAATGTCAAATTTCATAGTTGCTAAGTGTTAAATGAATGGTTCTGAGTGCCAAAACTAACAGAGAAACCCAGAGGGTATAAATCACATTCCAAATGTTAATATGAATGCCCAGTTGTCGAGGAAAGTTTAGATGTTGGTTGCCAATATTTGTAGGTGTCTATTGAAGCTGATAAAGGGACGATAAAAACTTTCTTGTCGCCAAAGTGAAGGATTTTGGCAGTGGCTTAAGACAAGATGGGTGGAAGGATGTAGTTTCAGTTCTCATTGGAATCATTGATCTACTGTGTATCAGTCCCTGTTTTGTAGGCAACATGGGCACTTGCTAGTTGGGCATTGAAATCATCTTCCAATCAATGTAATATTACAGAATTAGGCATGGATGGACATAATGTTATGGTTGTTTTAATGGAACTTGAGCGAACTGTTAAATGGCACGGAGCTTTGATAACACAACTTCTTTTGGAGGACAAAAGTTTGTTTGTGTTTGACTCTATAGCTGAATGGAGTTCATCTCTTCTTGGTATAGTAGTTCAAGCTTGTAAATGTCAAGATAATCCACTTCCACATGTTACACTTTCTACCTTTCTTGTGTCTATTAAAAAGAGTTGTAATGCATAGAAAGTGATAATGGAAAAAGGCCTTCAGTTGATGAGGGAAATCGCAAAGCAGACAGAGAAAGATCAGAGCATTCATAAGTTCAAGCCAAGGCATTGGAAGTGTTGTCAACAAATGGAACATGCCTTTCTTTTGAAGAAAGTAAAAATGGTATGGAATTCTTTTACGTTTGGTTTCTTGGAGATTTTATGCAGAGGGAACAACGTCCTCAGGCACAAAAGTCATTGCATGTATTCATGAGGAACATGGACCAGACACTATTACCATTTCTCAAGAATGGTTGAGCGCCCGAAATACTTAGAAGACAATTCTTCTGGGAAGTCCAAAGATATGCACATGAAAGCCCTAAAAATAAACCTTTCAAAAAAAACAAAAATACAAAGCACAAGCACAACATTGATCTAAATCTGAATGAGGTAGAGATAAAATTGATGGAATGGAGCTAGAATTAAGGAATCTTGAAGAGTATAGGTATTCCATCGACGATGATGATGGCGAATTTGTTGATCTATTCATTTTCAAGTGGACCAGTTTCCTCATCCCTCAAACTACTTTGCTTGTTGTAAATCTTGTTGTTATAGTGAAGGTGTTTCCCAAGATATTAATAATGGTTATCAATCAAGGGATTCCTGAGCAGTTTCAGGGTTTTAGAGAATGCAACCTTGGTGATTAGTCATACAGTTTCGGTTAGTGAATCTTCAATGATGAGTACATATGGCTTCATATATCAAGAAAGTTCCATATAGATGGTACATCAAGCACGCTCAGGTATGAAATTAGTAATCAACACCTGGCAGAGGAATGACAGATCCTTGATTTTTTGGGAGAAATACTAGTAAATAAAAATGAAATCTCAACGAGATCATCATTTAAATAAAATATCCCAATTTTATGGGACAAAACACCAGCATTTGAAGAGATTTTCCAACCATGTTTCCACATTTCAAAACATATATTGGATTTTCACTATCAGATCCAGATATTCGAGTGAGATAGATATCAGCAGATCCATGTGGAATGGTTAGGAAAATTGAGACTACTTAGGTGGAAGGAGGTGGAAAAATATCCCATCATTTAGGCATTGATTGAACCATATGGCAGATAGGGAATTCATTTACAGGGAACACATGCCAGTGGTTAGAGAATCGATCCTCCAACTGGCAGCAAATCTCCAACAACCTCAAGCATTCGACTGATTCTGCATTTATTTGTATTTATGCTGTTAGGGTCTATTCACCATCAAATATTAACAAACTCTAGTCTTCTAGAATTTGAGGCAGCAGTTTGAGGAAGATCATGGAGTATATGCCAGCTTGACCAGTGGAAATTTAATTTCAGTCATGACAAATGGCAAAACTTTCGCACATTTTAGGCAGCGGTTAGAGCACCGATTCTCCAACTGGCAGCAAACCTCCAACAACCTCAAGAATTTGACAATTTCTACATTCATTTTTTTGATGCTATTAGAGTCTATTCGCCAGCAAATCTTAAACAACCTCCAGTGTTCCAGATATTCAGGCAGCAGTTACCAAATTTAACTTTCCTTTGATTTGCTATTTTGTTTGTTTTAGGAGACCGCCTACAGGTGTCGAGATGATTGTAACTACTTTTGAATTTTCAGAAGGCAAAGATAGAGCTCGAGTCTTGGCAAGGCGGAGAGATTTTTTCTTATATAAAGACATGTAAAATATGAAAGGGGGTTTCGATTTGAGAGGAAGGTTCGACCTGTGAGGTGTGTTTTTTATTTTGCTAGACCGTGGGCTGTGTTTGGCTAGAAAGTTTCTCTGTAATCTCAAATGATCAATTCATAAATAAACAAGCTATTGACAGGATTCTCGCGTTGAGGTGTTGGTGGCGTTCCTCTTCTGTGGTAAATGTTTTCTTCCAGTTATCATGCCATTTGTTTTCAATTTCCTATTATCAAATGATAGTAATAGAGAAGAGTTTATTGATGAATACTCTGCATCTGATCCTTTGGTAATATTTATGTTTTCTTCTAAAGCCCCATTTATGAATTCTTAACTTCTCATTTGCTCGGTTTTTCCTCCCCTTGTTCTTCCGCAAATCGACACCATTCAAATTTAATTCGATCCAACATTTCCACTACCTTTCCCTGTGTAAGAGCTTTGTCTAGATCTGAGAGTGAATCACATATTTAAGCACAGACCCCATTTACCCAATGGTCCTCCTTGTTGTCCCAAATCAACCATTTAAAAACCAAAAACCACAATCCCTCACAAATAGCCTAATATCCTATTTCAAACCAAGCTAGATTGTATAGAGAGAGCCCTCTCTGAGTCTTGGAGGGCTAGATCCAAGACTCCAAGTGGTTTGAGGTTACCTCTATGACTACCTCCATAGCCTTGGGAAAATTAAAGAGCGTTAACACTACGAAAAAGGGAGTACGATGAGTTCGACCCTAGAACTTCCGCTAGGAACAAAGACTTTAAAACTCTGCTCTAACCAATGCACCAAGGGGTGTGCCTTGGCATATCTACCCCATTTAATATTTGAAAACATGTTTCATCTAGAGTCTGGCGAAAAAAATAACATGTGACAGTACTGTACAATCCGACATGAATTTCGAGGTGGATGTTGTCATTATTGCTGGTGCAAAGGGTACAAAAACCAAGACAAGATTTCCATTGGGCCTGGGAGTGCCAAAGTCAGATCAAAGCATCAAGATAGTCATTTTTGGGTAATTTGACACCACAAATCCAATGGTGATGTTTGTTTTCTAATCTAAGCATTATTTTTTGCATCTTGATTTCAGAATGAGATATATTCATGTATTTTCCAAATTCTCTTACTGAGTTAATAAAAGAACCTACCCATTTGAGAGTAGGACCCAAAGACGTAGTCTACTATGGACAAACTCCATTATCAAGTTTTTGAGTTCATATCTAATGCTTATGTTTCTTCATTTCTAAATTTCCCTTCTTTAATGGTGCACTTTAATTTATTCTCATTTAATGCAATTCTTTATAAGTCACAATGAAAAGATCCTAGATAACTCCCTCTCCCACACTACAAGAAGAAAACCTTGTAGTGGATGGTTTTAGTGTTAAAAAAAATGACAAAATTTCAAAAAAACCTCTACTACAACCTCCACTATTGGTTGTGGGCGTTTTAGAAGATGTTCCATTTAACTAAAAAAAATTGGGCAAACAAAGGTTGCATTGGAGGTTTTTCTTTTTAAGTGTTCTTCTTTTCAAAAGGAACTATTGTGGTATTGATAAACACACACTGACATGTTATCATAATTAAATTATCTAGTACATTAATATAATAAAAACTCCACCAATATTAATATAATAAAAAAGCGTAGTTGTACCTCCTTGTTTTTTCATATGCAGAGCACCAATTCTCTTATAATTACTACACACTAGTTGCATGTTGCTTTTGTATGAATAATTGATGCACTTTAGGATTTTTCCACTTTAGTCTCTCTAAGTTATAATTATCCCCGGTGCGAGAAATGTATCTTGAAACCTAGTGCATTTAATATAGCATGTGCCCCGGTGCTTCTGGAATTAGTATGCATTAGTATCCATTTTCCCATGTGCAACGAAGGGTAGTGAAATTTTGAATATTTTAGGTGAGATGTCAGTGCCATTATTTTTAATATGCACTAGTTCGTAAACTATAGTAAAAGAATTTGCACGTAAATAATATTTAGAATCCCCTTGTGTATAATCAACTTAACATAGTGGTAGTAATTATTTTTAGTGTCATGGAATATATTTTAAACATGAGCACCTCAAAATTTTGAAATGATAAATATTATTGTATGTTATATCGTTTATGGAATGGTGTGTTTTATCGATAGTATGTATCAATCCATTATTGTAATTGATATGTGTCGGTGAGTATGACTCCTCAAAATGCACCAAATTCTATATTATGGCACACACTATTTAATGAGTTCAAAAGAGTATAGTGCACTCATATGTATATATTTTAATTCATTGTTTTTTACAAAACTTCAATTAATCATTTCAAAATAAAATATTTTTTTATACTAATATTGTTTTATATTTTTGTTATTACATTTCGATATAGTGATTACATTAATCTATTATCCAACTAATTAAACATATATTAGTTTTCAAAATGTAAACCATCCACATATTAATTATTCAAGAAGGCACCATTTTACAACATTAAAAAATGCAATGAAATAAGAAACTCATTTGATTATATAGGAATAAAAGACCCATTTTTATACAAAAGGAGACAACGTAAAGGTCCAATAAAATAATAAAATTGCAAACAATTTGTAATTTTTACACTTATTTTTAACATGTCCTCATGCAATTGGGACAACATGACAAGTACATTAAACAAAATCCATGATTTATAGAGGAAAATATTCCAAAACATACAATTTCCAATAACATGCAAGTATATTTATTGTCATTCATCATTTGAACTGTTGACATTGCCCGATTTGTGTGCATTCCTCATTTATTCATCATTTGTAGGTGATATTGTACTTTGATTTGTTAACATAATGTTCTCTTGATTGACTTGTTGTTTATGTTCCTCCCCTTCATATTCCATCTATCAACATAGAAATAAATTGTAATAAGTGTATCTACATGTATATATAAAGTAGAATATACATGGTTGCATAAATAAAATAAAATAAAATATATAACCAAGTATTTCATAACAAATATGCATTATTTTGAAGCGATGCTTCATGAATTCTCCCAAAATATCCTCTCATGTCTACATTCCATACTTTGTTTTGTGCATGTTTAATATGACATGACAAACAACAGTAGATATAATTGATATAAAGTTTTATTGTTTTTTCATCAATTATAAAACAAGAGAAGTTAAACAACATAGCTACTTACAAATTGTTCAATTCAAATTTAAATATTCAACATATACTCACAACCCATACTTAAACCAATGTTTATGAATTCATGGGTTGACTCCCTTTTGTATGTTAACACCTAGTAAAAGACATCCATGGAAAAGTGTAAATTAATTATTTTAATATAAAGATAAAAAAAACATGAAATATTATGAAAGGGAAAAAATGAAAATACTCACAAAGTAAATGCAATCAACCCTTTTATTTCTCATTGTCATGTCTTATCTCTTGAATGGATTATGTTTTTTTTTTCTTTTCTGCAACAAAACAATTGAAAATTAATATTTCACGTGATACTTAAATTTGATGTACATAAAAGAATACATAAAAGATTATGTACCTATGATGCACATTGTAGTTCAGATGACTCCTCTTGTGACACAATTATGTTCAATTATTTTAACATTTTCTTCTACACATTTTTGGACATCGCTACCAACATGTCTTGGTTTTTCCCTTGTTTGTCCCTTGGAATTCTCAAAGTCTCAGTGAATATATATATAATATCTCGGTGGGTATATTAAGATAATTCAAATTGAGTCTTCAACAATATTTAAACGCACCAATGTGTCAAACATACATATATGCACCAGTACAATATAATAGTTTCATTGTAAAATTTAAAACAAAATTACAAATTTTTGTTTTAAGTCGGTGCTTTATGATTTAAGAAAAGCATAACTTCCTAACTATTATTCATTACACACTATCAAGGAGTGAAAAAATTTAAGAAATGCTCGTTTCCATATAATAATAATAATATTTTTTTCATTTTAAAGTCAATGGTGTGCTTTGCAAACAATGTGTCTCGATGTGTATTTAGGTAAAATGTGCACTGTTAACCGCAAAAAATATTGTTTAATAATATTTCAAATTGAAATAAAGTGTTTTTGTTTACAAACAAATACTTGTCAATGTTMTTATTATGTACAAAGTGCACCGATCACCATGAAATCATTTTTTTTTAAATGAAAACAACAAGATGGTTTGGGATCCAATGCAATGAGTGATTTCATTGCAATGGATAGGAAACACCCATATATAAATAGAAAACCCTATAAATAAATTGTGTTACAAAACATCTTCTTGTGAAATATAGAATGAGAAACATGTTACCACAATACCTAGGGGTAACTAACAAGATAATGTATAGAGGCCCRTAGATACTAGACATGGAGTGMAGAAAGTCAAATCCCACATTATACAGATAGATCCACCCCTTTTCATGATTACATCACCACTCATCATCGTCAACAAAGAAACATCCACTACACTAGTTTGGCCCCAAAAATACAACATGTCTTGTTTCATGACGTAACAAGTCTAGTCTCATGGTAAGTGCCACTTTAAAATTTGAGGCAGTTTAGCATGTGAAAAGAGTCTTTTCTTGATTACATAAGTCTTGCTTGGAAATTATATATTTTCCCTGATTTCACCTTTGTGGTTTTCATGGTATCCTAGTAATTTTGTCACCCTCAGAAAATTTTTTTCTACTGGGGGGTTTCCTTGAAGGGTCATCGTACCATTCCCACTCATAGTTACCACTTTCCAGACTTCTTCCCTTTCACTTCCTCATATTTTGTTTTTTTTGGTTCAATGACTCTAATATGGATTTGTACCTCATTTCATGGGAAGAAGGGGATGAAAGCCCAAAGGTGTTGCAACTAACACTGTAAAAATAAAAATCCATAGTCCATCCTTCTAGATTCTCACCCTAACTTCTTGAGAGCCATGAAACACTTTTCTAAAAAAAATACAGGACTTAAAAAAAAAAATGCCTCACTTGAAGGGGGAGTGCATTGCATTGTTCTTTTATTTCCAGTGCACATAGCACCCAATGTGAGATAAMTTCAAGTGGAATTTTGGTGCTCCTTTATTTCCATTGCACATAGAAATAAATGTTAGGATTTAAAAAAAAAACAGGCATACAAAGGGCTTGGAAAAATGTTGCATTGCAAAAGAAGGGATGCATCACACCCTCAACAAGGGCACCCATAAATGAGACAATATAAGATCTTGATATATCAAGAACCCCATGGCCATGATTATTTACCCAATGCACCTCATACTCATTACATGATGCAGAGAGGGTATTATTGGAGAACATGACTTGACTTGGGTATTTTCCTACCCAATAGGTCACCATGACATCCCTCCCATACCTAAATTTGGCAAAGTTTATAAGGTCTTTCAAAATTTTTTTAATTTAAAATGGGGGGATTTAATGCACTTCTTTGGGTGGTTATTTTATTAAATATGGATTACTTGGCATGATTCATATAATTTGTGGATCCTTGGAGGGCATACTTGTTTTTATTTGCAAGACTTTTCCAAGTGAAGGATGATGAACCACACATTACATCACCTTTCTAAACTTGAAAGTGATCGTTGGAGTCCTATGACATTACCCTTTATCCCTTGAGGCTAGGGTTTGATGAATGATATGGTTATAGGGGTGATTTGATAGGAGGAGACACATGGCATGTCACTTTTACACATGATATCATGATACATGTCCTTTGGAGTCCCAATGATCTCCTCTTGAGGCTTTATGTCTCACTATTCATCCTTACATCAACCTTTTAGGGAATAACGTCACCCTTCTAGGGTTTTACTTCATGTATATTTCACATTTGGCATATTGTAGAGGAAAATGAAGGGGTTGGCCATCTTCTAACTTGTTGTTGAAAATTTTATGTGGACAAATTGGTTAAGATGACCTCATATAAATAGAGGACCTTCTAATTTCATTTTATTAGGATCATCATTACTAGCCATTTGTGAGAGACAAGTCTGGAATTTTTTCCCTCTCTTGGGCTATCTAGCTCTTCTACTTATGCAACTTTCTTGCAGGATCAATTTGTGGGTTCTTTTGCTCATTTTTCAACGGAATTTTATTAATTAGGGTTTATATCATGCTATATTGGTGAATTAAGTGAAATTTATGCAATTTTATATTTTTCTTATTAATTTTCCATGGTAATTTTTTTTTCATGTTAGACATCTTTCTTGGTGAAACTCTAAGAGAGGAGCATATGTGCTTCCTCCTCTCACAAGGTTAATTTTTTCCAAATTCTGTAAAGGAATCCTTGCTATGGTTAGACTCCTAAATCCCTAAAGTGCTAGCATTTTAGTGTTTTATCCCTAGACATTTGATTTTAATTTTGTTGAAGCACCCAAAAGGGAGAAAAGTTTTCTAGATAAAAAAAATACTTTCACTCTAGCAATCCTTCTCTTTAAGGTTTAAACCCTAAGTCCCTAATGTTTTATATTCTTATATTTTAAACCCCCCTCTTGTTTTTTGCTTGTTAAATCTTCAAGAATTTTGTATTTTTTGTTGTAAAGACTACATAGTCCTCAAAGGAATTGATTTTACAGGTCTCTTATGGTGAAATTGATTAACAAACAATCTCTTTCAAATATCTCAAGATCTATACTAACTTTACTAACACTAACACTCATTAACTTTCTAGTAATCTTTCTTCCATTGAAAAATTTCGCTAACGCCATTTGAGTACACCTTTATGTGTTTCATACACTCTTCTAAAGGTTGTTTAACTTGCTCAAAAATTATTTTAAGCAATTGGATAATGTTCTATGTGATGCATGCTTAATTTATTTGGTCAATTGTTGAAATTTTAACCTTTTTTATTGCTAATGTTACAAATTTATATTGGTGTTATAAGACTGGTGTATTGATGCAAACTTGTACCAACCATTACAATTTTTATTGTCTAGTGTCATGAAGGAATATTTATTGCATGTTTGATCTTGGAAATCATTAAATATATGCTATAAAGTGTTCTTGTTCTATCAAAGTACTCAAAAATATTCATTCATCCACTACCTTGACCTAGACTAATCTTTAGGTGATCAAGAGAGTAGGTGGTAGACTTGACTGCATTACTTACTACTTTGATCCGTTGAGGTCACCGAAGAATCTTCCTTTGTGGTGGACCTCTTCCATCACTAAAACATGGGAATTTCTTACTAAGGTGAAAGTTGTAAGATCTTCTATAGTTACGCAATATTTAGGGGCTTTTCATTGGTCTTTGCACCAATACAAATCCTATGATAACATTTTGATATTATTGTTGGGAGGATTGACTCATTCTCCTCAATGACATATCTTTTGGTGAACTTTCCACGAAGCCCTTATCTCTCAAAGATTACATGAAAACTCCAATGATGTTGATTCCCTCACCTTCTTTTGATGATCTATGGTTGATCATCCAACTGCTCCACAATGTTCGAGTAGGTACACTAACCCTCATAAGACCTATAAGACAAGAATTCCCCACAACTCACCTGTAGTGAAATCCTTGTTTGGTGGAAACCTTCCTTTGCCTAAAATCACTCAAAATAAATGGGCATCTGATATCTTCAATCCCTTGGATATGTCTGTTATCCTCGGATACCCTATACAAATTCCTAAAATATATGAGAAATAGTTTCCCAAGTTTCCTAGTAATGATCTGACCACCATTGAAGAACATATGAGTAAATTTTGGGCCTTTTTTCAACTTTATCATGTGAGTGATGATGGCGAACATTAAGTAATGAAAATTTTCTTGTACACTCTTACTGATGTCGCTAGGATATGGTATGATAATATCTATGATAAGAGAATAAAGACTATGGATCAACTTGAGGAAACATTTCTCAGTATATGGAGCACTAAAGAGGATCCAAACATGTTGTTGACTGGACTTATCGTAGTCAAGAATTCTGAAAATCAAACTGTTAGATAATTTAATTCCAAGTTTGAGAAGTTGCTTCAACAATTCCCTAAAATTCACCACCCTGATGGAGATTATCTTCTCTTTCTCTACATCAAATATTTCTAGGTACATTTTGGATACTTGCTCAAATACAAGGGTCCAAAGACAAACCATGAAGACAAATAAATGGCTACAAAAATTTAGGCTAATTTTTCATGATGCAGGGTCGATCCTTTCTATGCCTCGAGATCCAAGACCGATACTAAACCAAATATAGTACACAACGTTAAACCCATTCAAGACACTAGTGCTTCATGGACATGACTAGAACATGACTTAAATGACCTCACCAAAATTCAAAATTTTATGATCAAAATAATTTCTAATTTATAAAGGGAACAACAACAAATTCCCAAGCCTCCTTTTAGGGTATATCCCCTAAATCCTAGCCAAGAATGGAGAGCTAGGCCTTCAAATGAACAAAGGGTTCCAAATACTCTAGATCCTCCAAAGGTTATAAGTCAAAAGGAGATTCCTTGGTGCTTTAATTTTTGAGACTCACATTGGAAATATGAATTCCCAAAGAATAATAGGGAACCTAATCAAGTTAATTCCTTGGATTGCACAAACCATATCTTCACGATATATCCTCAAGTGTGTCTCAATATCAAACCTGAACAACTTGAGTAAAGAAAAAGAGAAGTTGCTAGGAGGGCTATGATGCAATCTATAAAAAATGTAGATGAGGAGTCAAGGGAGAGAGTTAGAAAGAAGGAATTACATGTGTACACAAGATGAAGAAATTCCCCACAAGATCCTCCCAGTGACCCTAAGCTTCCTCAACAAAGAATTCCTACTCCACCAGAAAGTAGACCTACTCCTAGTCCCACTTTTCCAAATACCAATGACTTAGTATTAAATATTTACGTAGACAGTGTATTGGAAAAGATCAACGTACATGTACCTCTGAAAGAGATCAATAATATTCCCTCGATGAAAAAGATGGTTGAAAAACTATTCAAGGTACAAGGTGAACATATGGACCCTCCTATAATGTTGCAAGCTAATTATTTTAGACTGCAATATGGTGAGCACCCATGAATGTTCATGTCATTGCATGTAAATAATTGTATGCCYGACTCAGGTGTGGGTGAAAATATCATGTTCTTAAAGGTGATGAAGAAGTTAGATTTGGAGATCAAAAAACCTTACAAGAATGTATGCTGGATTGAATCTAGGGACATTCCCACKCATGGTGTAACAGATAATATTAAGGTATTCCTTACTCRATATCYCGAGATATTTCTCTTGATGTACATTGTAGTYGTAGATATGTCCCCGATGTATGGGGAATGCTCTTGTCTAGCATGTTTGTTGCAATGTTGGGTGTCACATTGTAGATGGATTTGACTGATGTTGAGATACCTATGGATGATGGTACTTATTCCCACTTGCCCAACATGAGCATGGAAAAGAATCATGTTGAGGAGATTGACCTTGACTTTGAGATGAAGGACCCTCCTGAAGTAGTCAAGGAATCCCTTACATATTCTTTTCGAGATGACCTTCCTTTCTCCCAAGAAGAATATTTTTATGTATGAGATTGGCCTAAGAAGGAAGATTACCAACAACAACTAGAAAAGTATAAACATAAGGAAATTGCCTCTGTTAAAATATTGAAGAAAGATGATAAGGACTTGTTTATTAAACCAATCCAAGATGATGTTGTTAAAAAAATATCCCACCCCACTCACTCAAGAAAATACACTAGGGTAATACAAGAGGAATTTTTTCTTAAGAGGGGAGATTACAAACAAGGATAATTTGTTTTAGAGTGGAATACAAGAAAGGGCCAACCAAGCACACGAGAGGAGTTTCCGAATTTCTAGTTAGGTCCCTACAAGATTGTGAAAAAGCCTCTCAATGATCCCAACTACTTATCCATATTACTGGGGAGGAGGCTTCCACTACTAGTTAGTACGACCCCTATCAAGCCCCAACATGGGGAAGAGACTTGACTTCTTGAACTAACATAGTTAGGGTAGGCATTTGCATTTGCATCTCATTT
>JASDQU011103604.1:30325-40353 GCA_032191745.1 Picea mariana
TGCATTCCAATGGATTTCTAAAGGTTTTTCCATAAATTGACTTAATACACTAACATATTATGCTATGTCAGGTCTAGTTGTAGTGAGATAGTTCAAGATTCCCACCATTTGTCTATACATTGTATCATTTACCTCCTTTGAACCATCATCATGATAAAGTTTTGTGTTCTGTTGCATTGGAACATAAGAAACTTTACACTGATCCATTTAAAACTTATTAAGTACTTCTCTGGCATATTTACCTTGAGACACAAAGTTTTGACCAGCATTTCTCCAGACTTCAAGACCGAGATAGTAATGTAACTCACAGAGATCTTTCATTTCAAATACTGACATCTGCTTCTTAATTCCACTAATCAATTTTTCTGAATTTTCTGTAATAATTAAATCATCATCATATAAGGAAATCAATACAACAAGCCCCTTTTCATCAAATTTGGTATATATATTTTGATCACTTTTTCTCCTCATAAAACGCCATTGAAGAACTAATGAATTTATCTTCTCATACCATGACCTAGGTGCATGTTTCAGTCCATACAATGCTTTCTTTAATTTACACACTAAATTTTCTTGACCATTTTTCACAAACCCCTTTGGTTGAGTAAGGTAAACCTCCTCCTTTAACTCACCATTCAAAAAAGAAGACTTTACATCTAATTGGTGAAGCTTCCACTGGTATTTTGTAGCTAGTTAACATTAGTATAGTGTTTAATTTAGCTAGTGGAACAAATGTTTCTGCATAATGACCACCCTCTTTGTGTGAATACCCTTTTTCCACCAATATGAATTTATATTTATCTAAACTACCATCGGCTTTGAATTTAGGTTTGTATATCCATTTACATCCTATGTTTGTTAAGTCAATTTCCAAGTTTTTTTTTTCATTATAGAGTCATATTCTTCCTCCATTGCTTTTCTCCATTCTTCATGTTCATTAGCTTCATTAAAACGCATTGGTTCTATGACAATTGAAATATTACTTATGAGGGCATAATCTTTATACTTTTCAGGTCGACGAACTTGTCGTAAAGATATTCTCAATTGGCTGGTGACTTCTTCTCCATTTTGTGAAGATTCTTCTTCAATGTTGGATGTATCCATGTCACTAGGTGCCTTGTCCTATTGTTGCTTCTCTTCTTTAACCTCCTCATCTTAAAGAAGTATCTGCCATCCTTCATGACTGTGGTATTCATTGTTTCCTTCTGCTTGTTCCTGGAAAATTAAATCTCTACTTGCAAACACTTTGTGAGTAGATGGATGAAACAATTTCTATTCTTTATATTTTTAACAATACCCTATAAAAGTACATTTGATAGCTTTAGCATCAAGCTTCTTCATGTTCTCCTTTGGAATATGTGCAAATTGCCTTACACCCAAATATCCTCAAATTATTAATTGTTGGTTTAGAATCATACAAGGCTCCAAAAGGAGTTTTATGATCAAGACACCTTGTTGGACTTCTATTCATTAAATAAAAAACAGTGTTGATGGCCTCAGCCCAAAAGGAAATTGAGAGATTCTTACATTTCATCATACTTCATGCACACTCCACTAGATTTCTATTTTTCCTTTCTGCAACTCCATTCTGCTATGGTGTTTGGGGTACTGTAAATTGTTGTACTATTCCATGATCTTTACAATACTTGATGAAGTTCCCCAATCTTTAATCTCCCCCTTGATCTGAGCGGATGATTTTGATGGCTTTTCTTGCTTGTTTCTCCACCATGTTTTTAAATTCCTTGAAGTATTAAAAAACATCACTTGTTTTCATAAGGAAATAAACCCATGTGTATCTTGTGCAGTCATCGATAAATAACAAAATATAATAAGAACCTCCTAGCAACCTTGTCTGCATTGATCCACAAGCATCAGTGTGTACAAGTTGTAATAGATCTCTTTTTCTCGTATCAAGATTAGAGGGGAATTTGTCTTTGTGCATCTTTCCTAATGCACAACTATCACAAGCCCCATACTCATTCTTCAACATAGGGAATCCTTCAACCATACTTTGTTTTTGTAATAACAACAAATCATGATAATTAATGTGACCATACCTTTGATTCAAAAGAGTTTTTGTAGGCATAGTTGCAGAAGTTAATGCTTGATGATTGTTTCTGGTGACATCAAGTTTGTACAGATCTTCAACATTGATTCCTAAGGAAGCAATGCTATAATGATCCTGAGTCCTTCACTATACAATGTGTCTTGAAGAATTCAACCTTCAAATTTTGATATATAATTGTGGACACATAAATCAATTTTTTCTTTATCCCAGGGACATACACACCATTGTGAATGTGTCTAACAGTACCATTCAAAAGTGTTACTGGAATATATCCATATCCCTTGATTTGATAAGAGTGATCATCTCCAAGATAAATATGGGAACCATTATGTTTTTCTTTAAAGTTTATATACCCATTCTTGTTACATTTCATGTGAATTGAGGCTCCAAAATCAACAGACCATGCATCAACATCATCAATTTCCAGAGACAGTGAAAAATTATACACAAACAATGTTAGATCTTTTGAATCAATATTCGGGTTTTCTTTTGCAAAGTGTCCTGAATGTTTTCTATTTTTATACCTAGATTCTTCATCATTTTTCTTCTTATAACATTATCTAGAAAGATGTTGAGTCCTACCACAATAGAAGCATTTAGGTTCATTTATGTTCGATGGCATACCTTGATTTGGCTTTGGAAATGACTTCCTCTGAAATGAACTTCCTCCTCTGCCTCCTTCTTGTGGTTTCCCTTTAGGGAATCTCTTCTTTGTCCATAGTGATAAGTCTGAATTTTGAGGCTTCAAATTCACGCGCCTCTCTTCCTCTTGCAACAATATATGTGTGAGTTACTCAAAAGTAGGAGCTTTCTCCCTCGCTGCAAGGCACGTTATAAACATTTGATAGTCCTCTAGCATTCCATTTAGGGAAATTATGACAAGATCAATGCTTGACACTTTTTCTCCTATATCTCCCAATTTCTCTTTCATGTCTTTAATTCGCCCAAGAAAAGTACTAACGGACTCATTTATATCCATTTTAATACTTAGCAATTTACTCTTTAGGAGAAAAGTGTGATTTTTATTATTAGTCTGATACAAATCTTTAAGTACTTTCAAGGTTTCACTAGAAGTCTTAGCATCTCTAATGTGCAGAATTATGCTATCCTTAATATACATTCTCAAAAATACCTTGGATTTTTTCTCTCCCTTATCCCAATCTAGGATTGTTTTCGTTGTCGCACCTGCAGTCACATCAGGTCGTGCTTAATATCCTTTCACAATCATCCATATGCCATAACCTTCCATCAAGGTTTGCATTTTGAATTTCCAATTGATCAAATTCGATCCATCTAACTTGTTGGCTTCATTGAGGTATGTTTCTGCTAGTGGATTTGCCATCCTTGCAAACTCCTTCACGCAACAAACTCACAACAAGATACCTCAGAACAACAATGAAAATTATATCTTAGAAAATGATCTCCTCTTTATTTCGTATCGCCCGATATCTACGATAAAAATCAGAGCTCTTTGCCCTCTTCGAATCCACAAGGGCATGAATGATAAATAGGTTATTGTCCTCTTCCTCTTGGTTTTGGTTCTAGTCCTCTTCCTCTTGGTTTTGGTATTTGATCGGAGATAGGATTTCAATCAAATGAAAAAAAAGAGAAATATTTGTTAGTTATAACTGTAACCTCAACAGTATGTGACTGTACATTCCTAGCTGTACGAGTCTGTTAGGATTTCTTGTTTTATTTATTGATCTTCTTGATTTGTTGAAGATTATTTAGCTTAGTTATTTTCCCTTAATGAAATGCTCTCTTCTCATTCTTGTTTCCAATTTCGTCTTCTCTGTATTATCTTCTTTTCTTCTCATTTCTTCATGGTATCAAAGATTAGGACGTAAGCCTCTTCACAGTGCCTGGAGAGCAGCCCGATCCTAAGAAGAAGAGAACAAAGTTTACATTCTCTCGTAGACAAGAGCACGAGATGCCAGATTCTTCACAGATCTTGGAGAGCAGTCTGCAGTCCACTAAAGGAGTGCTGGAAAAAATAGTACGCTCAAAAGATCATTGGAGACAACAAGCGCAAGGAAGAAAAGTTATAGAAGGATGAAACACTTAAAGATTCATTCGTGAAATTATTTATTTAGAAGGAAGTTTTCAGAAGAAACAAAGGAGAAGATACAACAGCCATAATATCGGTTGCGGGAACAAATCTGAGCCATTAATCAAGCTCAGAAAGGATGAGGAGCATGTAGAAGAGGCAATTTTTTTCTAGCCATTAGATCTGGGTGAGAGCAAGATAAGCCGTCAGATCAAGCAAATATTAAGTTACGATCGTCATATCTCATTGAATGGAGATCGATGGTGGGGATATATTGCGAAAATAGCAATGGAAATTAAAGAATGAGAAAGTTGTCACTCCGCGATCCCTCAGGATCATTGATCTTGCTAGATCAATAGATCAACGCTGGATATCGATCCCACTACGAATGAACATGTTTGCATTGTGGAGATTGGGAAATAAATTAAAGAGTGACCAAGTTGAGACTCTGAAATCCCTCAAGATCATTGATCTTTCTAGATCAAAATATCAACAGTGGATATCGATCCCACTACGAAAGAGAATCTTCACATTGCAGAGATCGAGAAGGAAATTAAATCGTGAGCAAGTTGAGTTTTCACAATCACTCTTGGTCGTTGATCCTCAAGATAAGATCCTAAAGGTTAAGCTGAGGTCACATCTAGAGAAGACAAAGCAAACTTCATGCAATTCCTGTCCTTCGATCTAGGCAGGGGACATGTGTCAGACGATCCCCGTATTCGATGATCTCGTACTATGGGAGGAAGCAAGCAGTGATGAGTAAAAAACTATCGAAGGCCTAAAGCCCGAAAGTTCATCAAGATCATCCATCAATGAATACACATGGATGAAATNCTTCGCTAGTTCAAGGCTCAGAGAAAAAACAGGACACATGGACACATGGAGGATCATCTCACACTTCGCACTTTGGAGATTCGACACTCTGAAGGATTTCACGTATTAGGAGATGGAAAGTCCCAAAGACCGAAGTTTCGAAGTAGATCTTGGTTGTTCATTTGCAGAGACCTAAGGATTGTTATATCTACATCTCTAGGGATAGTTCATCGCCTTGTCACTTCATGAGTATTGTGATTGTGAGCGATGAAAGATCGTTGAAGCTTGAATTCCTGAAGCAATTTTGAGTTGTAGATCTCGATAGGTAATTCAGACAGTCAATCTCTTCCCTTGTTCAGAGGTTCGTGAGTTCAGAGGATTGCGAGGTAAGAAAGGAATATAGCCCGAATCCTTGAAGACCCAAAGTCATGAATTCCCTAAGTAATTGAGGATCATTGATATGAAATAAATGAGGACCGTTGATCTTTGTAACAATTTGTTTATTCAAGGCCCAAAGCGCCTAGTTTTCTTCCCTCAATCACATGAGAAGCCAAACTTCAATTTTTTTTTGGCTTTCGAGTGAACTCAGATAACTTGATTCCACCATTAAAGGGGCTATAGTTGCTAAAGAAAAGAACTCAGAGATCTGATTGTGTGGATCTCATGCTTGGATAGTCAGATCCAGCCAGATCGAAGCTAAAGAAGTGGTCTACCCTGTTTTTTTCACACCCAAGTCACAAACAAGATTTCGTAGACCTAGTTTTATGCACAAGAAACAAGTAAGCATGAAAATCTCAAACAAATATTTTTGTTCAATTTTTGTTTTTAAGATGACCACCTCTAGCAATTTAGGACCAACACAAGGATGGATTCTTCTTAGAAAGAACTATGAATTTTGGTCTATTAGAATGAGATCCTTCTTACAAGCACAAGAGTGTTGGGATCCAGTGAATCTTGGCCACATAGAACTAGATCCAGCAGACCTTTCTCCCATGATCAATCAATAGAGAACTACTCAGGCAACACAGATGAACAAAGAGAATAAGACACAAGTTTGTATTCAAAACTCAGTGGATGACTCAATTTTCTCAAAAATCATAGGCGTTGTTACTTCAAAACAAGCTTGGAACATCCTTAAATCCACTTTCCAAGGAAATGCTAAGGTCAAAACAGTCAAGCTGCAAACCTTGAGGATGCATTTTGAGAATATAAAAATGACAAAGTCTAAAAACGTTGATCAATTTATGACCAGAGTCATGGGAATTGTAAACCAGATTAGATTGAATGGTGAAGACATCCCTAATCAAACAATCGTTGAGAAATTCCTAAGAGTTCTTCCAAAGATATTGGAAATGGTTGTTACAACCATCCTTGAATCCAAGGATCTGTCAAATTTTTCAACAGATGGATTAATGGGCTCTCTATTTATACATGAGACCAGACTACATCTCGAAGATGAGTCAATAACCAATGCTTTCAAGACTCAATTCTTCTTCAGTAGAGGGAGAGGCAGAGGCAGAGGCATAGGTCACCGAGGAAGAGGGAGAAGTCCAAGTAAAAATCACTCAAGTAAAGGTTACAGACAACAGAACCATAATCATAATTTCCATCCATGAAAGAGTCTAAGGGAGAAGATCAAATGACAAATGAAGCATACAATGCTATTACTACAAAAAGTATGGGCACTATGGATCTGAATGCCTGAAGAAGAAAGCAAATCATCTCTCAAGCAGAGCACATGTCTTACATCATGAAAGGGAAACCTCGGATGGTATGTTTCTATCATGTCACAAGACTGAATAATAACACAAAGATCTTTGGTTGTTGGAAAGTGGATGCAACAATCACATAACAGGTAACAAAGATTTACTTTCATGCATTGACTCCTCTATTTCATATGATATTACACTTGGAAATTATTCCTTAGTCAAAGTTAAAGGAAAAGGAATTGTACCTATTCTCACTAAACAAAATGTAAAGAACGACATAAACAATGTCTATCATGTTCCAGATTTGAAACATAATCTGTTGAGTGTAGGACAACTAATTGAATATGGCTATAAGGTACTTTTTGAGGGAGTATCATGCAGGATATATGAAAAAAAACCCAACACACAATTGATTTCTGAAATCCACATGACTAGGAATAAAATGATTCCCCTAACCCTTAGAACTGCAAATTTGATCTAATCATATGCACAAAGTCCATCCACTTCCAATGAAACTATGTTTTGACATGCAATATTTGTACATCTACCCTTTTAGAGTCTAAGCCTTCTACAAAAGAACTCCATGGTCAAAGGTTTACCTATCTTCAAAGAAAAAAATCTGCCATGTGAATCTTGCATTCTTGGAAAACATAAGAGAACTAGTTTTCCACAGTCCTCCACTCAAGCCCAACAACACTTAGAGTGGTTCACACTGACCTATGTGGACCAATGAAAACAAATTTAATAGGTGGTATCTTTTATTTCCTAGCAATTATTGATGATTTTAGAAGGAAAATATGGATCTATTTTCTCAGACACAAGTTTGAAACTTTTGCAAAATTCAAAGAGTTTAAAGCTCAATCTAAAAAACAAAGTGGGAAATATGTAAAAACTTTTATGTCAGATGGAGGAGGAGAATACAACTCTAAATAATTTGAAAATTTCTGCAAATCACAATGCATCTTCATGCAAACTACAGTCAGGTATACTCCACAACAAAATGGAGTGGCTGAAAGGAAAAACTAGACTATAATGAACATGAGAAGAAGCCTTCTCAGAGAGAAATGTCTGTCAAATCTATTTTGGGATGAAGCAGTAGCATGCTCAGTTTATCTCCCAAATAGATCTCCAACCACTAGTCTCAATATGAAGGTCCATCAAGAAGCATGGAGTGGGACAAAGCTAAATGTTGCTCATTATAGGACATTTGGATGCATAACATTCGCTCACATACCTTCTGAATTGAGGAAGAAACTTGATGATAGAAGTGAGAAATGCATTTTTGTTGGCTACAATGAGACATCCAAAGCTTACAAAATCTACAATATGATTTCAAAGAAACTAATTTTTAGTACAGATGTCAAATTTCTTGAAAATCAATTCTGTAGTGAGTCTGAAAATCGTCCTATGGACAGTCAAAATACATTGTTGCCACTTCTTGAAAACACAAAAAATTCAAGACAACAAACACATAAGCATGCTCTTCCAAGATTGCAGGTACAAGGATAGCCTAAAATTACCCAGGACAACTCTACTTCAAGCATAAATTCATCCTCTGAACTTCAAAATCAGAGAACTCAAAGCTTGAGAGAAATCCATCAACAGTTGGATGATATTGATTAGCACAATCTTTTTTCATTAATTTCATGTCAACCTACATCTTTTAAAGAGGAAGCTAACGAGTCACATTGGGTTCAAGTCATGAACCAAGAGATTGACTCCATTGAGAAGAACGAGACATGGGATCTTGTTGATCTTCCCAGATACAAGAAAAGTATTGGTGTCAAGTGGGTTTACAAAACTAAACTTAATGAAAATGGGGAGATTGAAAAACACAAGGCAAGACTTGTTGCCAAAGAATTCTCACAACATCTAGGCATTGATTATACTAAAACTTTTTCTCCAATAGCAAGGTTGGACATTGTAAGGACTCTCTTAGCCATAGCATCTCAACACAAATGGAAAATATACCAGATGGATGTCAAGTCAACTTCCCTGAATGGTGTCTTAGAAGAAGAGGTCTATGTGGATCAACCACCTAGATTTGAAGTCAAAGAGCAACCAACCAAAGTGTATCGGTTAAAGAAAGCCTTGTATGGCTTAAAGCAAGCTCCAATAGCTTGGTACAACAGAATTGACACTTACCTCATCAAGAGTCGTTTCAACAAAAGCCAAAATGAGCCAACTCTATACACCAAAACGGATAAGCAAGGTGAAATCCTGATTGTATGTTTATATCTTGATGACATGATATATACTGGAAATCTTGAGTTAACCAGTTTTAAACATGCCAAACAATATGTGTTTTAGATTACATATCTTGGCATAGTGAAATATTTTTGGGGGGTTGAGGTTGACCAATCAACCAAAGACATTTTTGTCTGTCAGAAAAATTATGCAGAAGACATCATCAAAAGATTTTTCATGGAAGACTACAATCTAGTAGAAACTCCTATACCCCTAGGCACAAAATTGAACAAGCAAGATGAAGGCCCTACAATGGATTCTACCTTGTACACAAGTTTAGTAGGCAGTTTGTTGTATCTTACAACAACTAGGCCTGATATTATGTATGCATCCAATTTTGTTTCTAGGTTCATGGAATCCCCCAAAGATTCTCATTATAAGATGGCGAAAATGATTCTGAGATATGTTGCGGACTCTCAATTTTGGCTTATGGTACACTCAGTCTGAAAATAGTCATCTCTATGATTACACAGACAGTGATTTTGCAGGAAGCCTAGATGAACGAAAAATACCTGAAGACATGCTTTTCACATGGGCACGGACCTGATTCCTTGGGCATCAAAGAAACAACCCATTGTCTCAATATATTCTGTAGAGGCAGAGTATGTCGTTGTTACCTCAGCTTCATGTCAAATTGTGTGGTTGAGAAGACTATTGAATGATATGTCACCTACAGAAAAGGAGCCAACTCCTATCTTCTATGAAAACACTTCAACAATTGATTTATCCAAAAACCATGTGTTTCACAAGAAAATAAAACACATTGACACTCGCTTTCACTTCATATGCGAGCTAGTCAATAATGGTGACATCACACTTCAATTTTGTGGCTCACAAGATCAACTCGCAGACATTTTTACAAAGCCACTAGGAAAATCTGTTTTTGATTTTCAAGGACACCACTTGGGAATTATCAATGTTGATGTTTGTAACAGTTGATTTTAAGAGGGAGTGTTAGTTATAACTGTAACCTCAACAGTATGTGACTGTACACTGCAGTTGTTCCTACCATCTCTACGAATCTGTTAGGATTTCTTGTTTTGTTTCTTGATCTTCTCGATTTGTTGAAGCTTATTTAGCTCAACTCTTTTCCCTTAATGAAATGCACTCTGCTCATTCTTGTTTCCAATTTCGTCTTCTCTGT
>JASDQU011103606.1:2658-30221 GCA_032191745.1 Picea mariana
ATAGTGAAATTGGGCATTGGTCAATTCCTAAAACGCCATGGGATGAAAGAGTGTGTCACCTTTGTGACACTAAGAAGGTTGAAGATGAAAAGCACTTTCTCTTAGATTGTCCAGCCTATACCCATATTAGATCTCATTTTCAAAATATTGATCACACTACCAACCTTCCTAACCTTCTCACTCAACAGAAGTATGGTGATCTTGGAAAGCTTCTCTTAATGCTTTTCGAGCACAGAAATAAAATTCTAAAGAATCACAAGTAATCACTTACCCTCTTAAGATCCGATAGACCAATTAGATCTTAGTGGACATTAATCATCATCATCATTCTAACAACAAGTCACTACTCATTTAACACACGCTAAAAACAATTTAAAACATAATAAATACATAATATACATAATTATTAGATTTCAAAACATCCATCCTATGGAAATTAATAGTTTTAAAATTCTCATTATTTATTTTTTATTTGGATTAAAATTAAACGATAAACTATTTCAAACATATAACTATAGAAAACATGAAATGTTTTCAACAACCATTTAAAATCTTATTCACTTTCAAAAGTAAATAATTTAAAACTATTTTAATAACTTTAAAAAATTAACATTTTTCATTGTAAAATCTTATTCACTTTCAAAGTAAATAATTAAAAACTCTTTTAATAACTCTCAAATTTTCCCCAAATGCACTTTTGTGGTGGGAGTCTTTCATCCAGCAACGCAAAGAAGCACAATGACCCACACCATACCCGGGAGATCGAGGTAGTTCACCATCACATTCATTCATCGAACCAACATATGCGAAGGATGAGGTTCAGCCAAGTCGCCACGCCTGCTATTTCCCGCAGGAGGATACTTCGTTACAGCTACAGTAAGGTATGCATTTTCAGGCCCAGGGGATGGCCGAAAGGTGTCGAAAGGGTAGATGCCAAAACGATCCGCTGTTGATGCACGTATTTTTCATTCACATTTTCATAGTTATAAATTTTTGTAATAAAATCTTTTCTTATTGTTAAAAACATTATTTTCCTTCAAGTCACTTATAAGAACAATATTTTTACAATCATAAACACGATTAATTTTTCTTAAACATATATATATATATATATTAACGAACTTCTCTTTAATGTATTTTTGTGAGTTGAATGTACCAGCACATCCTTCATATCTCACATAATCAATGATTTTTTAATAAAACATATTGCAAATGTACAAGAACCCCAAGATATGTCATTTTTCTATATTTTTTAAATATGGGAATGTGTTATCTATTTTCATAATATTATTATTAATAAACCATGACTAGATAAAAACAATATTTCATAAGATTAAACATTTGATTATTATAATGTTTACATGTATATTGTATTCTTAACCTAAATAGCCACATCATATGATTAATATTAGTGTGAAAGAATACACTTCCTTAATGGACTTTGTACAATATTTTAAATTACAACATAAGCAATTTACAATATAATGTGTATATCTAATTATATTTTAAATTATACATCTCTACTTACATATATATAATATATAACGATTCTATACTATTACATGCACCTCCAAGACATTAAGTCCTAAAGTGAAACTTCTTCTCCTCACATTACAGTCTAAAGCCCGCGGGAATGAATCTCCTCACCCTGCATGGCTCTATCCCTGCCTTAAAGCACCCCTGGTTATGTGTCGACCCTAAAAGCATACCTCTTCCTTGAAGCAATCACTCCATTAATTTCTGTCCCTCGCTCTAGCTGCTAAATATCGAAAAGAATACTTCCAAATGAGGCCCTCAACTACTTTACCTAAACTGAACTCATACATATGTACTATATATCTATATCGTTAAGAAAAGTGTGATATAAGTTCAATAACCCCATCGTTAAGAAAAGTGTGATATAAGTTCAATAACCCCACTTAAAGGAATCCTTTGTTAATTTACTTTTAGAATGATTTAAAATTTAATTCTTTTAATCTATCATGTAAATAATCATAATATTTTAATTCTTTTGTTAGCGTTAGAAGATGCTCTATTAATGTTGGCACTGCTTAGCACATTTTAGTTATTGCAATTGATTTTTGGTTAAGGTTGGTTTAAAATTGTCTTAAGGATCAATTTTTGGGGATAGGATGAAGGGTAATAAGTTTGAATACAATTTTTTTATCAAGTTACCAACATCATTCTATTTAGTCAAAATCATTCATTTTGATAGTTAGATAAATAGAAGTAAAGTAGAGGAAACATAAAATACAAGTTAACATTTTGTTTACTTGCAAGGAAGAATTTCAAGTCCAAATATTATTCTAAGACATGAAAGAAATATTTAAATGCAACTCCTGAAACAAGTAATTTAATAGTAAAAATCGTTTACTAAAATTGAAAATAAACAGGATGAAACCAATGCATTGGAAATGCATTCAAATAAGATAGACAAAAATAAAGACATAGGAAAAATAATCTATCATCAGAATGCTTGATTTATTGAGTGCAAAATGTTGCGCGTTTTTAGATTTTTGTACAGTTCAGATCTATATCTTCCCCTTTTACACCAAAAACCGAACCCCTTACTCTCTCTTTGGATTTTCATTTATAGACAAAGAGTAGTTCCAATTTAGATTCCGGGCCCTAAAATATAGTTGTAGTTATGATTACAAAATTGTTACTCCAGTCTAGATGGATCTTGAGATTGATTTACATCGAATCAGAATAAGTAACTAACCCAGAATCCTAAGTGAGAGATCCTTTATCCTAGGATCATATCTTTGACTCAAAAATATTGCTTTGATCTTAATAAATGTAATCTATAACAATTGTTTCGAGAACACATATGTGGAAGAATTGACCCTTGAATTTCCATCTTGGATTTGTTCATTGTAGACCATAGTGTTGAGCCTAGTTGCAAAAATATTCAATGACTGACCCAGAATCCTCAAACCTCTGCTCTTCAAAAATATCCCTTGCTTCAAAACTGAGGACGCTATGGGATTAATTGTATCTTTTCATTACCTTTTTTCTCCCAAATGAAAAATTGGGTCCGGATCATTTTTGGTCAGCATATTAATATGATCATGATGCTTCAACACGCCAATTTTGAGATAAACGTAGTTCATGGTTTTCGAGAAAAAAATAAATTGGTTGTAGGTGACATTGGCTCATTTCTCAAAAAATATGGATTAAATTTACCTGGAATTCAGTAGGTTTCTTTATCTTACTCTAATGCCTTTCCCCTCAAAATTTCGCAGATAATGGATGCATGGTTTGAAAGATATGGTCAAATCAAATTTCTAATGAAACTCTAAACTCCCTGTAGAAAAAATAATGAAACCTTTTCTAACATTTTCAATAGGCCCGGATTTCTATAACCTGCAAGAAACCATAAAGTATGATCCTCGATCAGGGATGATTTTACGGATGAAAAATTATTTTTAAATGTAAAAACCTTGACAAATCTTACTAATCTTTCAGATGCCAACTATAAAATGTTTGGCGATATTTTTGTAAAAATATTTAAATGTCTAAGGATTTTATATAGTTTGTATAAAATTTTGGCAATTTTTAAAGTAAAAAATTTGTATCCTTTAGAATTTGGGCGAATCATTTTTAGAATAGTGAATCTTATTTTGGGATAAACCATGGAAAATTTTCCCACGAGTGAAATTTATCCCCTAAAATCATCCATGTCCTCGATTGCATAAACTTTCAAGAGTTTAGTGTCTTTTGATGATGACTTCAAGATTAGTCATAACTCTTGTATGAGATCCCTGAAAAGTGCAACAAAACCTATACCATTCTCCCCGAACAAATAGCTGCATGATTTCTGGAAAAGTTTGCAACAATTCAATTCCCTGTGGTTTTAAATGGAGGAGTTGACCACCTTGTTGGGTGACATACTGCTAATCACGAACTCTGTTTTTTCTTGTGAGAATCAGGGTTCAGTTTCTCTCATCATCACATAAACCATGAAACAAGTCAAATCTCCATCGAAATGATGATATGAAAAAGTGTGATCATGCCCCAATATATGAGGTTTCTAGAAGTATCGATGGATACCAACCCATACTCTATGAAATATTCCTCCAACGGTTGTACTCGTGCCTCATTTTGAGTGAAAATTTACAACATTCACAAGTTGTAATTCCACTCATTACTTTATTTTTGTTGTTGCAAGATTAATTTGTTACTTTATGATAACATTTTAGTGTCCAATTCAAAATTCAGTGTGGATATATGTCTCCTCCTCAATACCTTTCCAATGACTATTTGTTTTCCCAAATCTGAACTCCAAGATGAAAGTTATGGTCTGAACAAGTTTAGACTATTTTCCCATTTTACCCATGTATGCTACATGTGTCTTCTTTCTCTTCTTGCACATTTTTACATACCCATATTCAAAATATGGAAACATGGTTGTCTTTTATGGTTCATAATATTTCCATAGACTTTTCCTGTGCACCAAACAAACTTCTAAGTAAGGAGTTATTCCCTCTGGAAGTAAATTGGTGCCAAAATTACACCCTTAATTGTTTTAATTGCAACCTTCTCATACGAGTTTTGTTTGCATACGAAATATCTCATTGGAAAGCTCTATATGAGCTCCTTTATTTAAGCTTCAAACACAGTGTGTACTTTGGTACACCCTATTCTTGCGATTTTTGACTGCCTAAAAACATCATTTACTCCCTCAAAAACACTTTGCAAGTTTAAGACCTTAAAATTTTTGAAAAATTAAAAGAAAATAATTTTTTTTATTGTTATAAAAGCCTTTTAACATGAGTTATTGATATAGAAATAAGGAGAAATCACAACTGTTCATATGCTAAACCTTCCCAAAACCCATAGATGAATCCCCATTGTTGATATCCAACTCAAACAAATTTAGATCGGTGATCTAAGCTCCATCGATGATCAATTATTAATGTTTTTCTTTAGACACACAACACCCTGCCAAAAATACTGACCCCAACCATCATCCATCGACCCTTCCCTTGAAAATCGACATGAAATACATTTCTAAACTAACTCACCCAACCTTTGGCCATCGTTCGTCGACTATTCCTGTGGGGCGAATGAAATTATTTACCAATTTAGTCGACCTGATCATCGTCCATCAACCATTTCTTGGTTGATGTACCAATCTAACATTGCATGACATGTGGGTGCTAACATGGAAACCTAGCTGACATGACATGACACCTAGAATTTGACATGGCATGACACATGGATGTTGACATTGCATGGCATGCCACCACCTCTTTCCTCATCGGTGATTGACATCTTCTCTTGGCATGCGAAGTCACCTCACCAATTCCGTTGAACCAACCATTAGCCATTGGTGATTTTCATTGGTGAATGAAACACGTTTCCAATCTTTCCTATCCGACCATCGATCTTCTCCACTTTCAAAACTACCAAAAATGAATCTCGGTTGTCGATTTGCTTCACTTTCCAAACTTCTAAAAATGAATCTCAATCGTTGAATCACTCCATTTTTTCAACCACCGAAAACCTATAAGCTTTTTGGTCGTTCTACAATGAATGTGGGTCATTGAGCTCGAAATCAAATGCAATATTGGTCATTGATCCATCAAACTTTTCCCAATTCTACAATGACCATTAAAACATTAATTTCGACCTATCAAGTCCAATTTTATCTCTGCAATCTGCATATTCTGGAGACTTGTGCCTAAGTGAGAATGAAAAGATATAAAGTCCAAAAGATTGCGTGGTTTGAGAAATGACATAAAGTCACTTTGTAATTCCAAGGTAAGGTGGGTGAAAAAGGTATTGGGTATGTTAATATATTGGTTTAAATTGAGGGGTTCAAAGTGATGTCTATGTTGTATAAGGGTCAAAGCAAAAAGTTTTTGGAAGTGTTGTAAAATGTTGCGAGGTTTTCATATTGAATGTATAAGGAAAATTAAATCCATTAATAGAAGGAAAGGAGACAATGATTAGTTGGAAATAAAATCAAGAGTTTAAAATACATGTTGTGTCAATGAAATTCATTAAAATTAAGTCTTTCTTAGAGACGTTTGAAGTAAGTTGGACTCAAATAAAATCTAAAAGTCATGAAGAATTTATTGATATGTTGTATAAAGAAGGGTGCATGATCGGTGGTACTCGACACCCAAGCTTAGATTGATGCTCAAGTCATTGCATAAGAATTTGTTAATGAGAGAAGCTAAATTGTCAAAGTTATGAGTCTGGAAGACAAAGCAAGCTGAGAGAGTTATAGTCAAATGTCATTGTCATAAGTTTGAGTGAAAACAAAAATTCAGGTTATTGTTTGCACAAAATCGAGTCTAGGTTGGAACTAGCCATTCCGACAAATAAGAAAGTTTTTGTTTATTCGCAAGTTTCTAACATTATGAAGACCTGGAGAGTCAAAATCAATGACAAACTGAAGTTTATGCAGGTAATGCAATGAAATATTCAGGATTGATTAAGAAGATGAAGACGAATAATATTGATGAAGAAAGAGAAATGGATGCAGACTTCAATAGAAAAGGATATTTGTGGAAGAACCCTATAGAAAGAAAGTTGTAATAGAAAGAACAAGAACTTATAGTTTTGGTTGGGTAGAGGTTGTTGAGAAAGCTCCATAGTTACAAATGTGGGTATATTTTTCTAGAGAAAAGAGTAAGAGAATCTCTTGAGAGGAAGTGAGAAAGTGAAAAAACCTACATCTATGGTAGACAAAGAGTAGAGGAAACTCATAAGGTTCTAGCGGAAGGAACCAAGAATACCAAAAGGCCAAGTTCAAGAGAGATTCTTGGTGAGGTATTGGGTAGCAGGTACAAAGGATTTTTATAGAGAAAAGGATATTTGTGACTCACAGTGAGCATGGAGAAGCTCACATAGGAAGAGAGGAGAATGAATATGGATAGCCAGGAAAAGGGTTTAGAAGGAAGCCAGATCAAATAGAAAAATGACATAGACTCTGATGACATGGAAATTTGAATAGAAGGACTCCTATGCATGAGAAAGAGGCGAGAGAAAATAACAGGGACAAGGATGTAAAGAAAGAAGAGGAAAAAGACAGACACAACAAAGCATCAGGAAGAAAGCAGTGGAAGTGTGAAGAATAAAGAATCAAGGTATAAATAAAAGTAGTGTGTGGTTTGAAATGTAGATACAATAAATACATGAAGCATAAACATCCCTAGAATTTGATTGGTCCTCTTTGATAATGTTTGTCTTCATCATCTAAGGAAATATTGAAATTATAGATACTTGAGTCATATAGTGATGTAATCCTATGAGGCAATGTATACTCCCATAAATTTCATGGTAATATAAAAACCATTATATAATGTGTGGTTTGTAGTCATCCAAAAACCACTTTTCATCATTTAGTTGTGGTAAGCATAAACCACTTGAGGAAGTTGAACAGAGAAAACTATGAGGCAAAGGTTTGCAAGAAATAGGAAACGCATGGACAGGAGTCCATGAAGACTTTTATTCCTTGGGATTCTGATGTAGGAGCATCTACCATAGGATTACAAGTGAGCCAAAAAAATCGAGGTGAGGATGGTAATAATGACACAAGGGGAGTAACAACGACATGAATAAATACTTGCAATGGTAGAACGATTGATGAACCATGTACGAGATAGTGTTTCCTAATGAATCAACGGATACAGTGGCTGGCAACCCATGTATTTCGATGGATGGAAACTATTTTATATGGACTTCAACAATGTTTATGTTTTGTAGGTGAAAGAAGAGGATCGAGAATGAAAAAGACCAAAGACCATGGAAAAAAGAAGATGAAGAATAAGGGAAAAGAAGGTATAGAACCTAAAAGAGAGAAGGGACTAGTTTAATGAAGAATACTCATTTAAGATGGATATGAAGGAATAATTCTTACTTGTAATGTTAAATAATAATGTGATGGAAAATGTAATAATATAGAATTGTTTAAGAAAGTCTACGTAGGAATGAGAGGCGGAGAGAAATGAGTAGATGTAGTGATGAAGATTGTTGAGACAATCATGGAGATCTTGTAGAGAGATCATAAGAGATCCTTAAGGAGATAGTTGAGGAAATAATGGAACTAATTTTTCAATTATTATGTATTTGTTATGGTCACCTCATATTATATAAACAGACCATTTGTACAATAGTGAAACAAAAGGGAGAATGGTTTAATTAATACAGTTTCCCCTTAAGGGGGATTGGAGTAAGTTGTATTATTCCATATATAAAATAGTATGTAGAATATAAATATTTTAGCTAGAAATGGAAGAACAACAATGATATAACCAAAACAATACTAGAATAATACCAGAATAACACCAGAAAGAGCATGTAATGATCCCAAGCCAAAATGTTTTGCTTGGAATCACTAACTAACCACTGATCTGATTATTAATTATTGTGTATGCAGGTTTTATTCAGTTGTTTCAGCCACGTGTTATACAAGTATTATTGCAAACATATGAAGATCATCATCAAGACAAGATATGAAAACAAGTAATAACTGAACTTTATTATAAGAAATCAAGCACCTAATACAATGAGAGAAGAAAATTTGGAATAGCTTCAGATGGATTCTATGACAATAATAGAGCTGCATACAAAATGCTCCTGAAGATACAAATCAAGCCTCCCAAAGGCTGCAATAGAAGATGAATGCTCAATCTGCAAACTAGGGTTTAAGCCTAACCCCCAAGCAACTGGTACGGCCTTGCTGACTGCTAGTACAGCCTGTTGAAGACACTGGATGCCAAGGGTTTGACCCTCCTGAAGCTGAAGACCTCCAAATGCTATCAAACGCCTCCCAAAGATAGCTCAATGAAGTATGGAGCTCAAATGTTGAAGCTTCCTCCTCAAACTGCAGAAACCCTAGACTGGCACGACCCTCCTAAAACCATGAATATGGACAATAGTACAGCCTTGCTGAATATGGTATCTAAATCCCCTGAAACTCTCTATAATGATAGATCGGGTGGCCATAAGCACCTGAGAGAAGTTTCAGTGTCAGATCTAACCTCTAGCCTCCTATATCTGAGAAATATTGAATCACAAGATGCCCCCTTCTTCCTAAAATCGTCCCAACCTGCAACTGGATGATAGGGACATGATAACTCCTCAAGGAAACCCTCAAACTTATGAGCAAGGTCTTGCAAGCAAAACCCTAATGCTGAAAACCTTCCAATCTTGCTTAAGATGCTGGATCAAACTCTTTTTCCACAAATGGTGCACCCCTACAAGAAAACCCTAGCTGGTACGACCCTATTGATTCAAATGGTACAACCCTGCTAGTCCTCCTGGAAAGATGATAGGTGTAGAATGGTGTGGGTAGAGTATTTCATCCCAGAGACCAAGCTTGGAACAAGGTGAGTGGAATATTTCACCACTGAGTTGTTCACTAGGGTTTGTAATATCAAAACCCTCAAAACTGTATGCTCAAGAGCATCAACAAGTAATTACCAAAATCCAAAATGAGTGAGAGGTGCACCCTAGCCTTCTCTTTATACTTTTCTTCTATTTCCCTGTTGAGTTAAGTTAACCCCTAGGGTTAACTCCTAACTCAACCTACAACGCTTCTATTTCTTCATTGAGTTATATTTTTAAATCCTTTTTATTAAGTCAACTTAAGAGTATAGCCTTAGTTTGGTTGACTTTTCCCCTCAGTGTGAGACTATGGCCTAGTGGGGATGCCTAGGCCACTAAGTCTTCAAACCTCTTCATCAAGAGGTGGGGGAAATTACAGTCTCCCCTGCTAGAAATTGCTTTCCCTCAAAAAATTCCAAACCTGTTTCCCATACCACTTGTTCATTCTACCACGTGGCATCCTCAATGGGTAGATCCTTTCATTTGATCAGGTACTCTTTGATGCTTCTTTTCCTTAGCCTCTTCTCCTGAACCTCTAGTATCGCTTCCAGAATCAAAACAAGTTTCCCTTCTTCATCCATGGGAGGTAGTACCTCAATAGGTGTGATGTGTTGGCCGATGGCCCTCTTCAGGCAGGACACATGGAAGACATTGTGTATCCTGCTTCCCTGTGGAAGCTCTAGCTCATATGCTATGGCCCCTATCTTCCCGCTGATCCTGTAGGGACCAAATAAATGTGGTTGTAGCTTCTCTACTCCGCTTCTTTTTATAGAAGATTTCCTATTTGGTTGGAGCCTTAGATAAACTAAGTCACCAACCTCAAAATTACGATCCACCCTATGCTTGTCTGCTTGGACCTTCTGTTGGTTCTGTGCTCTCTGAAGATGATCCTTCAACTCTCTGAGGATGTCTTGGCTCTGTTGTACCCAATCCTATACCATTGGTGCCCTGTTGTCACCAAAATAAATCTCTACAAAAGATAGTGGGTCATATCTATATAAGTCCATGAATGGTGTCATGCCTATGGACATGTGCTGGGTGGTGTTGTAGCAGTACTCTCCCAAGTGCAACCATCTGACCCACACTTTTTTTTTCCATGCTACATAATTCCTAAGGTATCCTTATACCCACTTGTTGACTATATCGGTTTTTCCATTCGTCTATGGGTGATATCTAGTACTATGGGTCAAGGCCATACCAACCAATCTGAACAACTCCTGCCAAAATGTACTCATGAAACTATTGTCCCTGTCACTGACAATGGTCTTGGGTAGGCCGTGCAACTTGGAAATCTCCCTGAAAAATAGTTCGACCACCTATGTTGCACTGAAGCCTATGGCTATGGAGAAGAAGTGTGCAAACTTAGTCAACCTATCCACTAATACAAAGATGCAGTCCTTCCCCTATGCCCTTGGCAATCCATTGATGAAATCCATGGATATGCTTTCCCACTTTTTCTATGGAATGGATAAGGGTTGCAGTAGTCCTACTGGGTGAGTGTTCTCATCTTTGTTTTCCTGTCATGTAGTACACTCCTTGACATGCTTTATTACATCCTCCTTGAGGCCCTTCCATGAGAATCTCTCTCTCACCTATCTATATGTCTTACTAATCCCTTGGTGCCCTGCCATTGGTGAGCCGTGACATGCCTGCAACACCTTGACCTTGAAGGCCGATCCAGGAACCAAGAAGATTTGTCCCTTGTAATAGATGAGGTCAATGATAATCCTGAAGTTATCATCCTATACCTATCCATCCAATAGCTGACAACTGAACTGATCCTTTGCATAATCCATCACTAAGTGGTCCTTCCAGTCAACTGATACACTTGTCATGGAAAAAATGGATGGCCTCCTAGACAATGCATCAGCCACCACGTTGTTCTTCCCTTTGACAAATTCGATGTCAAAGTCATAGGCCTATATTCTTCTTACCCATTTCTACTGCCTTTCGTTTAAGTCTTTCTGCTCCAATAGGTATTTAAGACTGTTATGATCTAATTTGACCACAAACTGTGCACCTACCAGATATTGTTGGAATTTGGCTAGTGTGTGCATGATAGCCAACAATTCTTTGTCATAAATGTTGTAGAGTAGCTCAGGACCCATGAGTTTTAGGCTCCCATAGGCAAGAGGGTGCCTATTCTTCATTAGTATGGCCCCTATGCCTTCTCCCGAGGCATCACACTCCAAGGTGAAAGGTAGGAAAAAATATGGAAGAGCTAGGACTGGGCACGTGTTCATCACCTTTTTCATTTTATCCATCGTAATTTGAGCTTCTTCACTCCATTTGAAGGTTCCCATCTTCGTCAAATCGATCAAGGGTGGACATAGCTGAGAAAATCCTTTGACGAATTTCTCTAGTAAGTGCACATGCCTAGAAATCCCCTTAGCTCTGTGAGTTTTTTAGGGGTAGGCCACTCCATAATGGCTTTTATTTTCTCCTGATGCACCTGTACCCCCTTTGCTCCGATGATGTGTCCCAAGTAAATAAATATGTCATTCCAAACTCACATTTGGACTCCTTAGCATACAGTGACTGCTCCTCCATTATAGACAGAATTTGGTCCACATGTCGAAGGTGCTCCTCTCACGTCTTGCTGTAAATGAGCAAGTCATCAAAAAATACTAACAAGTGCTTCCTCAATTGTTTGTTGAACACATGGTTCATGCAATATTGGAATGTGGCTGGGGCATTGGTTAACTTGAAGGGCATCACCTAGAACTCATAATGGTCATAATGACACTTGAAAGCTGTTTTTGAAATTCCCTCCTCCCTCATCTTGATTTGATGGTAGCCAGAATGAAGGTCAATATTTGTGAAATAGACGGCTCCATGTAGTTCTTCTAGCAACTTATAAATCCTGGGTATAGGATATCTATTTTTTATTATCTTTTTATTCAAGGCCCAGAAGTCAATGCACATCTGCATCGTCCCATCTTTCTTCTTGACCAACACTACTGAAGAAGAAAAAGGGATAGAGCTTGGCCTGATGTGTCCCATGTCCATAAATTCTTTGATGGCCTTCTCTATATCATATTTATACTTCTTTGGATGCCTATATGGTGTGGTGATGAATGGTTTATCCCCTGCCTCTAGCTCAATGATATGCTCAAACCCCCTGTCTGGTGGCACCCCTAGAGGAATCGGTCCAAACACTTTGTGGTGCTTGTCAAGGATCTCCTAGATCTCTAGGGTGTAGTGAACCTTACCCTGCTCATCCACACATGCTAAAATCCTACATTCAAATGCATATACGATATCCTCTCTCTTGAAGATGGATTCCATCCTCTTGGTCGTAACTACATTGGTATAATTACCTGTCATACCTATGAGCACTACCTTTCATTCACCCTCCTTTGTAAAATAAATCTCCATGGTCTTGTAGTTGGTGGTGATAGGCTCCAATGTGCTGAGCCAGTGAACTCCAAGGATGATGTTAGTGTCCGGAAGGTCCATCACATATACGTCTTGTACTAACTCATGCCTACTCAATGTAAGCCTCATACCTGGAATGTACCTGTCACAAGGCATAGTGCTTCCACCTGCTACCTCCACCTTGAACCCTTCAAATCCTACCATGGGTATATGCCTCCTCTTTAATAGTGTTGAGTCAATGAAGTTGTGAGAGGCTCCCCCATCAATCAACATTGATACCTTCTGCCCTTGAAATACTCCTCTCATCCTGAAGGTGTTGAATTTGGGCACCCCACTGATAGATGCCAAAGTGGCTTTCCTCTTAGCCACGTTGTCCTATTCTGTGACCACCTCCTCTACTGTCTCTATGGTTTCAGCCTCCATGTTCTGAATTTGTCCGTAATATTCCTCCTCCTCATTGTCTAAGGTCACCTCTATGTAGTGCACTTGTCCATGGACCATGCACTTGTGTGATGGGTTCCATGGTTCCTTGCACGTGAAGCAAAGTTGCTTCCTTCTCAATTCTCTTCTGGTGTTATCATCCATTCTTCCATGGTCCTTGTCAAAATCCCTTGGGTCATGTCCCCCTTGGTTCATTGGAGGTCTCTGGTCTCTTCCCCTGGTGTTAAGCAGTAGCCTAGGTAACTTTGGTTTCGCAACTAGTTCTAGGTCCCTTGTCCTCCAAATAACATCCTGTAGGTTGGTAGGATTAAAAGATTTTACCCAACCCTTCAAGGGTTCCATCAACCCCTCAGTGAAGAGCATCATGAGCCTGGTTGGTGATATATCCTGCAACATGACTGCTAGCCTCTGAAATTCCTCAATGTGTGCCTTGTATGCCCCTGTTTGCTTGAGCTGTGTGAGATCCCAGAAAGGTAGTTCATGATCCCCCTGATCAAATCTGTCAATGAGACTTTGGGTGAATTATGTGTAGGTCACTATCTGGTTGTGGCATAGGGTGGTGAGTCTATGATACCACCATTCATGAGCCTTTCCATCCAAATACATAGTGGCAAATTTTATGGCTTCCATATCCCTCATGGGATTAAGCTGCAGATAAGTGTCTAATTTTTGTACCCATGTATGGGTTGTCATATTGGTCGTACCATCAAAGTATGGGATTTCTATATTCCCTGCTCTTCGTTCAAACTCAAAATTGATCTTGTGGTTTGGCCTGGGCTTGTTTCTGAACTTGAGTTGGCAATATTGATCCAGGAACATCTACCTCTGAATGATCATATCTAAGCCATAGTACTCCCTAGTACATTGTGCCATCTGCTCAACAAATTCATCCACCTGCTCTTGTTGTATCTGTACATCTATGAATGTGGGAAAGTACAGACTAGGGTTAGTCCTTCTCCCCATCTATCCATGTGACGTACCCCCTCCATGGATTCCTTCGGACCTGGGATCCTTTTCCGGATTATACCCGACTTCCCCATGGGATCCACCAACCTCTTTGTTTCCATACATCTCAAGGTCTTTCCCCTGATGAGTCATCTTCATCAATATCTCAGTTATCCGAGTCCGGTTCTCATAAATCTTCCTTAAATTACCATCTACCTTCTTCAAGGTATCAGTGATTTCGTCTTGTCCCCTTTGGTTTGTCTCTTGGCTTTCCTCTAAATGGTGGACCATGTTACCTTCTGTAAGGTTTATGGTTTGATGGAATTTGTTGAATTCAGTTGCCAAGAAAGCCAAGCCTTGTGGCTAGCGGTCATCTCCTGATTCCTCCATTTCGACTTCTGTATCACTAGCCAACTTCTTCCTTCTTCCCATAAAGATACCACTGTACCTCTACATGTGCTAATCCTCATAGGTTTGGAGGATCAAACCTCTGATACCACTACAATGATCCCAAGCCAATTTTTTTTTCTTAGAATCACTAACTAACCACTGATGTGATTATTAATTGTTGTGTATGCAGGTTGGCCTTGACATTTTAGCCTTAGGGTTTATTCAGTTGTTTCAGCCACGTGTTATACAAGCATTATTGCAAACATATGAAGATCATCATCAAGACAAGATATGAACACAAGAAATAGCTAAAATTTATTATAAGAAATCAAGCACTTGATACAATGAGAGAAGAAGATTTGGAATATCTTTAGATGGATTCTATGAAAATAATAGAGCTACATACAAAATGCTCCCAAAGATACAAATCAAGCCTCCCAAAGGCTACAATAGAAGATGAACGCTCAATCTGCAAACTAGGGTTTAAGCCTAACCCCCAAGCAACTGGTATGACCCTGCTGACTACTAGTACATCCTGTTGAAGACAATAGATGCCAAGGGTTCAGCCCTCCTGAAGCTGAAGACCTTCAAATGTTGTCAAACTCCTCCCAAATATAGATCAAGTCAATAGAAGCCTTCTCCTGAAGTATGGATCTCAAATATTGAAGCTTCCTCCTCAAACTGCAGAAACCTTAGACTAGTACGACCCTCCTGAAACCCTGAATATTGCCAATAGTACAACCTGGATGAATATGGGATCTAAAACCCCTGGAACTCTATAGAATGATAGATCGCATGGCCACAAGAACCCGAGAGAAGTTTCAATGTCAGATCTAACCTCTAGCCTCCTAGATCTGAGAAATACTGAATCACAAGACGTCCCCTTCTTCTTGAAATCATCCCAACCTACAAATGTATGATAGGGATGTGATAACTCCTCAAGGAAACCCTCAAACTGATGAGCAAGGGATTTCAAGCAAAACCCTAATGCTGAAAACCTTATAATCTTCCTCAAGATGCTGGATCGAACTCTTTTTCCACAAATGGTGCACCCTTGCAAAAAAACCCTAGCTAGTACGGCCCTGCTGATTCAACTAGTACGGACCTGCTAGTCCTCCTGGAAAGGTGATAGGTGTAGAATGGTGTGGGTGGAGTATTTCATCCCCGAGACCAAGCTTGGAACAAGGTGAGTGGAATCTTTCACCGCTGAGTTGTTCACTAGGGTTTGTAATATCAAAACCCTCAAAATTGTATGCTCAAGAGCATCAAAAAGCAATTACCAAAAACCAGAATGAATGAGAGGTGCCTTAGCCTTCTCTTTATACTTTTCTTCTATTTCCCTATTGAGTTAAGTTAACCCCTAGGGTTAACTCCTAACTCAACCTCCAGTGCTTCTATTTCTTCATTGAGTTATCATTTTAACTCCTTTTTATTATGTCAACTTAAGAATATAACCTTAGTTTGGTTGACTTTTCCCCTCAGTGTGAGACTATGGCCTAGTGGGGATGCCTAGGCCACTAAGTCTTCAAACCTCTTCATCAAGAGGTGGGGGACATTACAGAGCACCTTGATTAATGATAGAAATGTTCACTTCCCTCTTCGAGGGGGAAACCTCCAACAGAGTAGAGATCTATTAGAATAATATCCAAGACAAAACTTATCATACCCTCTACTCCTATTTATACTAAATCTGCCTGTCCAAAAGAACAATATAGAGGAAGATCCTTCTAGAAGCGGAAGCTTCTATTAGGTCTTCTTACATTTGACTTATTCTACTTTATTGCTAGGAATTATTAATATTGGCATGTATTACATGGAAATATATTATTATACCTACTTGAGGGATTATGGAGGTTAGGTCCCTAACATGTCTTCCCCCTTAAAAACAACCTTGTCCTCAAGACTTGAGATGAGGACATTGTTGCAAAATGGTAGTTGCTTCCCAAGTGGCATCTGCTGGAGTTGTATCTTTCCACTGGACTAACACTTCCTTCATGGTGCACTAACATAGATGACACTCATGCTGGTCCAAAATTCCTTGTGGTTGCAACCAGCTGGAACCTTCTTCATCCAACTTGGGAAGTCTCGTTTCAGTTTGGAAATTAGTTCCAATCACCTTCCTTAAGTAGGAGACATGAAAAATAGGATGGATCTTAGAATGACTGGGAAAATCTAAATGATAGGCCACTTGTCCCACATTCTTGAGAATGGTATAAGGACCATAAAATTTGGGTGCTAGTTTTTGACAATGGTCATCCTTGAGAGAAGTTTTCTTATAAGGTTGCAATCGAAGAAACACTTGATCTACTTCAGAAAATTGGTGTTCAGAGAAACTTTTATCTACCTATTTTGTCATGCAATTTTGGGCCATGAACAAATTATGTTTAAGTGTACGGAGAATAGCCTCTTGAGCGGTAAGAGTTTGGTAAACCGCTTGGACCTTCGAGACGCCTGGAAGGTATGAGAGAAATGAAGGTGGATTTTGTCCATACTTTGTTTCAAAATGAGTGATGTGGGTAGTTGTATGGTAAGAAGTGTTGTACCACCATTCAACTAGTGGTAACCATTGAGCCCACTGATGTTTCCTTTTTGATGCAAAACACCTCAAATATGTTTCCAAACACTTGTTGACAACTTCAATTTGACCATCAGTTTGAGGATGATAAGTTATGATGAGATGCAATTGTGTGCCCTGTAGCCTGAACAATTCTTGCCAAAAATTGTTGGTGAAAGTGGTGTCTTGATAAAAAACAATAGAATGAGACATGCCATGAAGCTTGAAGACTTGATCCATGAAAATTTGAGCCACAATGGAGGTGGTAAATGGGTGTTGAAGAGAACAGAAATGAGCATTCTTGGAAAGATGTTCAACAACCACCATGATGATTGATTTATTGCCTGATTTAGGTAAGCCCACAATAAAATCCATAGAGATATCCCTCCAAATAGTAGGTGGAATCGGAAGCAGTTGTAGTGTGCTAGGAGCTTTCATTATTTCTCCCTTGTTGCATTGACAAACATCACATTCTGCCACAAAATTGTGAATGTCATGTTTCATAACATCCCAGAAAAAAGAACATTTGGGTTTTGGTAAACCCTCGGTGCCCAGCTATGGGTGTAGCATGAAGCTCAGAAAGTACCATGGATTTAAGTTGTGATTGTTTACTTAAATACAAATGACCTTTGTAGAGAAGCTCATCATTGTGCCAAGAGTACCCTGGGGAAACTAGAGAATTGGCCTGCAATTTTTGGATCAGATGCGAAATGTTGGGATCTTGTAGCCATTAAGTCAATATTAGCTTCTGTAGGAAGTCTCAGTTGGAGTCCATATAAGTCCGATTCATTTAGTTAGTCGAAGATGTAGAGAATAAAAGAGAGGTAGAGAGAATAAATGAGAGCAACAACCACTAAGGAGTTGAATAAGTCTAAGCACAAGCTCTGTGTCTATGAAGTCAGTTGAAGAAGTCATTGGAGCCGAAGCTCATCACAATATTGTACTATGTAACCATGTGCAGTGCACCAAAGTTTATTAATATCAAGCAATTTGCATTTTTTATTTTATGTGCTAAGCATAACAAATTGTTATTCCACATTTATAATTTGTTCTTTAAAGCATTTATATTACAACGCACAACATTTTGTGTAGTATGTGAATTGCGCGACAAGTCTTGAGTGATTCAATGACGAAGCTTGTGGCCCACAGTATTTTTGTCACTTTGTTGCACACCATTTCCTTGTGTGCTGCTGGATCCAAGATTAGGTTGTTGAGTAGTGGATCCAAAACAAGTTCTATTAGAGCAAGGAAATATTCTATTGCATGAAGAGTGAGCCAGTGAGAATTTCCCACTGTATTGTTGTCTGTTAAGTATATTGTCAGCTACCAGAGAATAATGTAGATAAGATTGTTGAGTGGAGACCGTGTTNAGGTTGTTGAGTAGTGGATCCAAAACAAGTTCTATTAGAGCAAGGAAATATTCTATTGCATGAAGAGTGAGCCAGTGAGAATTTCCCACTGTATTGTTGTCTGTTAAGTATATTGTCAGCTACCAGAGAATAATGTAGATAAGATTGTTGAGTGGAGACCGTGTGAAAGAAATGACAAGCGTAGTGGAGAAACTGTCACATATGGGATGAGTGTACTGAGAATTGTTTGTTGGTGTGCATCCATCTGCATGGAAGGTAGCATTTGCAGCCTGGACAATGCATTCGTAAGAGATATTTCCTTGAGGATTGGAATGATCAACAATCTGTAGAGTTCTTTTGGTTATGAGATTTGATGTTGGTGTGAAATCTTTGGACTCGTGTGTTTTCTTTGAAAAGTGGAAACTTGGCGTGTGCATGGACATGTTAATGATTGGAGGAGGACCAAAATACACCTATGAAGGGAAGTGGGAGATAGTTTGATCTTGGAAATTTGCGTGATTGCTATCTGCTATGAAAAATAAACCAGAATTCACCATCGCTACAAAACCTAGAGGAGAGTGTCATGAAGTGTTGTTTGTTACATATGCAATGAGTGTACTGAGAATTTTTTGTTGGTGTGCATCCATATTTGTGGAAGGTAGAGTTTGCAACATGAACAACGCCCAGGTAAGAGGGACTTCCTTGAATATTGGAACGATCAACAATCTGTAGAGTTCTTTTGGTCATGCAATTTGATGTTGGCATGAAATCTTTGGCCTGGTGTGTTTTCTTTGAAAAGTGTAAAGTTGGCATGTGCATGGACATGTTAATGATTGGAGGAGGACTAGAATACGCCTGTGAAGGGAAGTGAAATATTGTTTGATCTTGGTGATCTGTGTGATTGCTATCTGCTATGAAAAATAAACCAGAAGTCACCACTGCTACAGAAACCTAGAGGAGAGTGTCGTGAAGTGTTGTTTCTATGCATAATTGTATTCATTCTAGAATAGTCTAGTGTTAAATCCCAAGTCAGAACCATTGAACCCAACGACCTATGTAAAGGAGTTTGCCTGCAACATACACTATCAGGAACAATGAGGATGAGGAGGTTTCTTCTTAGAAGGGTCAACTTTTTTGTTGAGGAGGAGGCTACCATCGCAATTTGTATTCAGTTGTCATTCATATGGAGGTGGTTGTTTACAAACACACCCATAGGAAAATTGTGTCTTGTGCTAAATCAGAGGAAAAACATTTATGGTGAACTAATCCCTATGAAGGAACTATTTTTTCTTGGTGATCATGTGAAGAATAGATTTCTATGGATAATTGTGCATAGCGAAAGCGTGAATATAAGCATTGGGTGGAGCCAAGTCATTTGAAAATTATGTTGAAAACATTGCAAATCCTCTGCATTTAAATAAGAAGAATGATGTTGAGAAACAAGAAGTCGGGAGAACGATTGTTAAGCAGTCTCTTCTCACAGTCCAATGTGCAACAACAAAGTATTCATCCTAAAAGATACTACCTTGATTAGATGAGAACAAAAATCATTTGAGGATTTTGTGAAGACCAACAACAACTGTCAAAACAAAGGTGTGTAGTTGTTAAAAAATTGATTGATTTACAAAAAAAAAATCACAACATCTGACTTTAGCTAAAGTGCAAAATCATCAAGAAGTGTGATATTATGTTCTAGCACAAGTGAAAATGGAGGTGCAATACATTGAAGGTTATTTTTCCAGGCCATTGGAGGGGATGAAACTGCTACCGAAAAAGTCAATTCCCATGATTGAATATGTTTCTCAAGAAACTCAATGCAACATTGGTATGGAAGGATTCTTGTTGACATCACCGGGATTGGATCAGATTACCTATCGCAAAGGTTTTGGGCACATTTTTTGAATGGGGATTGCCACGGCTAATTCTACGTGGAGTGGATTCATCCATCATTGATGTGAGTTAAGAACAAATGCATTGGAGTTGGACAATGAACTAGAGAATTTGGGCTACATGGTCGATACCATGAAGATTAGTGCCTGTGTATGGCTCAAATATTAGATCGACATTGTAGCCACCCTACCACCATGGAGAAATGTTTCCCATGAAGAGGGAGATATGTAACCTTTGACTTGTGTCGATCCATAGAGATGTTGAAAAATGTTTTGTATTCAAATTGTTTTGAATATGCATAAATGAACACAACATTTGAGTTGTTTTCCTACTATGGGTGGATCGATCGATATTCCCAAAGCAATGAATTCTAACAATGTTGCTTGTGGTATTGGATACTCCCTTATAGTGGTTTATAGAGAAAATATGGATGATCAAATAGAAAATCTTGATGTATATGATTGAAGGAGTCCCACATAATTTGTTGTTTGAGGTTGACATTTCTATCATGGGTCTTGATAGTAGTGGGAAAAATAATCTAGAGGTGGAGGGTGCAATCTATCAAAACATACATTACATGTTGCCTATAGCGTACTATCCCAAGGTCTTGGTAAAAATGCATTTATCCAACCTAGATATTGAAGGTGTGGTTTATCCATTTTATGATGCAACCATTTACATAACCATTTCCATGCAAACTATAGAGATATAACTTTAGGTATGGTTGTTTTATTAAGGTTGACTTAAAAGGTGTTTGAATATATTGAGAGCATGCAATTGTATGTCAGTGTTGAATCCAAACAAATGGAGTGCAATGAATGGGAGTAACATGTTCCATTAATCCTTTAGAATGTAATTTGAGAGATAAGAGATGCATGATTATGTGGTGCGGTAGCGGTAGCGACAGCCAGAATCATGCCAAAGATGAAAGGATGGATCATCAAGATGATCTTGAAGAATTATTGAAGGAGGAATCGTAACTGGAGGCAGATGATTTCTTTGAATATGTTGCATGGATCTATTTCTATCTTAATCACCTTGAAAAAAAAGTAAGACATAAGGATATGGATGATTGGAATGTTGAATATTCTCCATAGAGATGTTAGGACAAAAACTATAAAAAGGCAAGCACACTTTTTTATTTTGTTTTGCATGATTAAATTTTTTGTGGAGAGTTATGCCTAAGTGAAAATGAAAAGATATAAAGTCTAAAGGTTTGTGTGGTTTGAGAAATGACATAAATTCACTTTTTAATATTTTAATAAAAGTTAATTCCAAGGTAAATGTGGGTGAAAAAGTATTGGGTATGTCAATATCTTGGTTTAAATTGAGGGGTTCAAAGTGATGTCTATGTTGTATAAGGGTCAAAGAAAAATGTTTTTGAGAGTGTTGTAAAATGTTGTGAGGTTCTCAAGTAATCACTTACCATCTTAAGGTCCAATAGACCAATTAGGTCTTAGTAGACATTAATCATCATCATAAGGAAAATTAAATCCATTAATATATTGAAGGTTAATAGCGAAGTCCTCTTATAAGTTAAGGTGGAAATAGAAGGCAAGGAGACAATGCTCAGTTGGAAATAAAATTAAGAGTTTAAAATCCATGTTGTGTCAATGAAATTCATTGAAAGCTTCAAAATTAAGTCTTTCTTAGAGGCATTTGTGTTGATTATTTGGGTTGGTCATCATTGATGTCAACCCTTAAAGAAAGTCTGGTAGCGAATTCAAGTAGAAAAAAGGTTTGGGTAATGGACCCAAGTTTGTTTGATGTATAATGGTATGAGTTTTAATATATTTGAAGGTAAGAATATTCTGTATGGATAGTACATGTCATTCCATTTTCGATGGTATGTGGAATGTCACATAAATCATCACGATTAGAGAGTTATGGCCATGTGAAGTTGGACAACCCTCATGAGTCATCTAGAAGACTCAATAGGTCAAAGTAGTCAAATTCGTTGCAAAAAAGAAATTATTTAAATAATAAAGTGAAGTGATGAGTGTACTATAAGTCAAAGTGGATACAAAAGAAATTATTTAAATAATAAATTTAATGGAGAAATTACTAAGTGGACAAGTGGTTAGAAGTGGGTTAGCCCTAAAATAAGGAAAGTGGTTTAAGATATTTTAGAAGGTAAATAATAAAGTGAAGTGATGAGTGTACTATAATTCAAAGTAGATGCAAAATAAATTATTTAAATAATAAATTTAATGGAGAAATTACTACGTGAACAAGTGGTTAGAAGTGGGTTAACCCTAAAATAAGGAAAGTGGGTTAAGATAGTTAAAAGGTAACCCCTTGAGGAAGCTACATGAAAGTATAAATAAGAAGAAATGCTCTCTCATTTTAATCACACTTGAGAATATTGAATATCTACAATTGATTGAGGTAACCAAAGGATATATAAGACAAATTTTAGAGGGAATTTGAAATAAATAAGGCCGAAATTCAAGGGAGGATAAATTCTTTTGATGATGCTTTCTAAGGTATGTTATTTACAGGTCATCTCACCATTTTTAAAATAATTTTTTTTTATAGAACGATTCAGAACGTGAAATTGGGAGGACGTTGAGGAAACAAATCTAATTAGCTATTATAAAAATTTCATCTTGTGTGTCGTTGTATTTTTGGAGTTACACTCCGTGGAAAATAGGGTTTGTGGCTAGTCCTCAAACTAGTCTAAAACAGGTATTTCAGGTAAAAGCATCATAATTTCTTCGTAACAGATCCAAATTCAGTAATACAAAATGTATTGGTTAGATTATAGTCTGTAGTATTTTTTGTATCATTTTCAGATCCATACAACAAATATTCCATGCGGGGCACGCTCTAAAATTTCGCTCTCTAGAGTAACCCAGAATTCAACAAGGTATGTCATTTTTTCTATAACTCCTTTTCTGAGAGTTTCCAAGTAGTGAAACCTAGAGGAATTGCATAAAAGACAATGAAGAATATTGTGTATTATTTTTAGATATTTATTCATTACAAGTACATAGTTATGATCATTTCAAGTTAGGGTTGTTGACTAATCCAAAATTAGTCATGTGAGACTTAAGTAAAGTTTGATGAAAATGCTAGTTTCTTTTTGTTAAAGTTAAGGAAGGCTTGCAGGTATGTGATCATATACACCAGGTCTAGTACAGAGTTACAAATCAGATTTTGATGATGAAATCGATGAGAGATTTTGGTTGAGGTACATGTTGGATACATGGTTGAGACAAGTAGTTGATGAGTTGGCACATACATCAGGTGTATAGTTGATGATGTTGGTACATCTTGATGAGTCATAGTTTATGTGTATTTGATGCATGATTGGTACATATTTGGTGCATGGTTGATGCACTCATTGATGATATAGGTTGAGGTACATGTTGGTGCATGGTTGATGTACTTGTTTATGGTACAAGTTGATTACAGGTTGTTTAGACAGGTTATTGTGATAGGTTATTTGTACAGGTTTGGTGCATGGTTGATGAATTTGTTTACGGTATAGGTTGATGTATGGTACATGTTGGCACAGGTTATTGGTACAGGTTTTTACAGGTTTATTACAAGCTGATTGGTATAGGTTTACAACATTATATATCATAGTGAAATTCTGGAAGTGGTTCCATCATTCTACTTCTACATAAGGGCGGTTGGACGAGGAAAGGATAGGTGGTTGTAGCCAGCTTCTGGTGGTAGCCAAAGAACATAGGGGGTTGTAGCCTCCTTCTGGTTGTAGCCAGAGAATTGGGGAGTTAGAGCTTCCTTCATGTTGTAGACTGAGAAACTAGGGGATTGGAGCCTCCTTCTAGTTGCAACTAGAAAACAAAGGAAGTTGGTGCTTCCAATGAATGTAATTCTTTAAGACATATAAGAAAAAGCATTATGTGGTTTTCTCCCTCTTTAGGTTTCCACGTAAAAACACCAGTGTACTGTGTATGTGTATGATTTCTCATTTGTTCATTGTTTATTTACTCTACAACTATTGGATGATAATGCTACATTGATTTAACACTTTAATTTTGTGGTTAAAAAGGATTATTGTTCTATTATTGATTCACCCCCCCTCTTAGTAATCCAACAATTGGTTTTAGAGCTGGTTCCTTCAAGAATCAGTTTAACCACTGAAAGGTAGATCATGGAGAGAAACAACATGTATAAACATGGAATACCACAATTTGATGGACAGAAGTATGCATTCTGGAGTAGAAGGATGAAAACATACATGCACAAGGATTTGAAATTTGGCAATATATAGTAGATGGATACAAAGAACCAACAGTTCGGCCAACAAGTGAAAGAGCAATAAAACTTGGTCAAAATAGTTCCAAAGCCACAAATGCACTTCTGAATGGTCTTGGTGAATCGGTATACACCAAAGTTATGCATTGTAAATCTGCTAAAGAGATTTGGGACAAACTTCAAAATATTTATGAAGGAGATTCAAAAGTCAAAGCAACAAAGCTTCAAACTTACAAAGGTCAGTTCAAACAACGAAAGATGAAGGAAGATGATAATATTGCATCTTACTTCTTACAAGTCGATGAGACAGTAAATGCAATCATAGGATTGGGAGAAGAAATTAAAGAATCTGTAATTATTCAAAAGGTACTAAGATCTCTTCCTATGAGATTTGATCCTAAGATATCGACACTAGAAGAAAGAGCATATCTAGACTCAATAAGCATGGACGAACTACATGAAATCTTCACAACATATGAAATGAGAACTGAACATGAAAATCCAGATTTAAAAGAAGCAACTTTCAAAGCATCCAAAACGTCAAAGAAAAAGGGAAAGCAAAAAGAAAAAGAACATAGCATCAATAGTGACATCTTGGAAGATGATGAAGAAATGGCCAATTTTATCAAGAGATTGAACAAGGGAACCAACGAAAGATATACAGGTAAGCTTCCATTGGTTTGTTTTAATTGTGATGGTATTGGTCCTTTTGCTAACAAATGTCCTCATAAGAAAAATAAGAGGAATGATGAAGATTATTGAAATAGAAAACAAACATATAAAGGCAAAGGAACCACAAAGAAAGTTTTCAAGAAAATCTTATGCACCAAAGAAGACATCTCCTCATCATATGAAGATGAAGTGACAATGAGATAGAAATAATTCTATTCATGGCAGTAGAATACTCTGATAAAGAAGACATTGAAGAATAATATGAAGAGGTGGAAGTTGACTACCAAGAAGAATTGTTCACTGCCATAGAAGTTATAAGAAGAGAAAAGAGGAAAAACAAGAAGCTACAAGAAGAACTAGACAAGAAGGAAGACACTCATGAACTAGAGAAGATCATCATGGAATTGAGGGTTCAAATAGAAGAATATAAAATAATTGAAGAAGAACTCAAAGAACAGTTAGAAGAAAGAGATAGGATCATTGGAAATTTGGAAGCAAAGATTGTCACATTGAGAAAGGATATTCAAAAGAAAAATATGTAGAATAGCTCAAAAGTTCTGGATGACATTATCAACGGTCAAAGGCCTAATCATGACAAGTTCAGAATTGGATACAATTAGACAGAAAATGGATCAAAATCCAAAGCAACAGAACAATTTAAACATATCAAAAAAGTTATGCAGAAACTATCAAATGGGATAGGAAGACCTACAAGGAATATTACAGGGACACTCCTCCACCGAGAAGATTCATATTTCAAGATCAATGACCGAAAAAAACAAATAGGCCTTAGGATGAATAAGGATTCATAAGATAAACTCCTTTCAGAAGATATTCAACTCCCATGTATCAAACTATATTTTTGGGTTTATGTTATGCATGCAATAATTTTGGACATAAAGTTGTAAATTGCAGAGCTAATAGCAAGAACATAAATGGTTATCCAAGAAGGCCTAGTGAAACACAGAGAAGAAACTACAATAGGTTTGAATCAATGAGAACTGAGGTGGAATGCTGCAAGTGCAATAACTTCGGACACATGGCCAAAGATTGTAGAATGATGGTCCATCTTAGAGAAGAACAATAGAACAACAACAGTCACAAACATGAGCCTCAGAAGAGAACATGGATAAGAAAGAAAAATCAATATAGCAATGAATAATGCACACTCGCTCTATAAGATAAGCAGAAGAAGCATGGTTGGTATGTTGACAATGGTTGTTCAAAACATGAAGAATGGGTGGACAAAGACTGGGTCCCAGAGATCGCAATATTGGAAATAAAACGAGATGAAGAAAAATATACAGAGAAAAGGAAAGATGTCAGATACAGAAAGATTTGGAAAATAACTGAAAGAAAATAAGGAACATGTTAAAAAGATTGTACTTTCAGGAACTATAGTGAAAGATGAATCCACAGACAGAAAGAAAGAAGTTAGATCTCAGAGAGATGATGAATCTACTAATGAAGATGATGATGAATAAACTTCAAAGAAGGAATTGTTCTGAGCCATCCGACTTAGAGACTCCCATATAATATGAATAATAGACAGGGGGAGTCTATGCGATAGCTGAGATAGACCAAAGAACCATCCTTCAAGAACCTTGTAGAATTTGAGTAGACAGATTCAGTGCATTCAGTTAGCATAAGTACGATATGATATATTAATCAATTGTAGTAGTACTTCATGATAGTACAGTGACATATGAGTCAAAATTATGGACAGTTGTGTAGAAAAGTCTTGAACAGTATGGACATATATGGACGTGAAATCAGTTTTTCTGAACGGGGAACTTGAAGAACAAGTCTACATTGAAAAATTAGTTCCTAGAGCATGGTACTCTAGACTGGATAAATATCTACAACAAATAGGGTTCAGAAAAGGAAGTGAAGAAAACAACCTCTACCTAAAGGTAACTCAATATGGTATTTTATTAATTGAAGTTTATATTGATGATATTATTTTTGGAAGTATTGATGATAGGTTAAGAAAGAAATTTGCAAAGGATATGCAGAATGAATTTGAAATGTCATTACTTGGAGAACTATCCTTCTTTCTAGGTATTTAGATACGTCAAATCAACCAAGGTATTTTTATTTCTCAAACTAAGTATATCATAGAAATGCTAAAGAGGTTTAGAATGGAAGATTGCAAACCAGTTGCCACTCCTATGAAAACCAGTTGCAAGTTGAGCAAAGATGATGATTCAAAGTCTACAAAACATAGGCAATAAAGGTCAATGATTGGTAGCTTACTATATGTGATAGCATCCAAAAAAGATGTAATATAGGCAGTTGGACAAGTGGCATGATTTCAAGAAGCACCAAAGGAATCACATGTATTAGAAGTGAAGAGGATTTTCAAATATCTCAAA
>JASDQU011103607.1:0-12780 GCA_032191745.1 Picea mariana
TCATTTTGCTGGATAATAATAAAGGAAGGACCTGGCAATTTCTCTGGTGGACGTAGCCCACACTGGGTGAACCACGTAAATCTGTGTCTCTCTTGTATTGTGTGTCTTCTGTGTTTTGTTTCTGCATTTGTTTTATTTTATTGCTCCGCGGTCCTGTTTTTCTAACAATGAGTGCACAACTTCACTACCCATAGGTCTTCGATGGCTTGCCAGGAATGAACTAGAGGATTTTGATGATCAGGTTAAGGGCTTCATGGATTTTGAAAAAATACTTGATTGGGCTTTAGGGATGACCGAGAATTAGGGAAAGAGACAATTTGCAGAGGGGGTTGACTCAAGCTTGGTAATAAATTCCCTTGGAAAATAGCACGACAAAAGATGAGACTCAGGCAACATGATATTTTGACATAAATTCACGATGCAGGAGGCACCACAAACTCTCCATATGCTTGGAAGAATAACCAAATAGAGGAGGATACAACTCTATGTAGCGAGAAAAGATTCCTAAGGTCATGTTAAATCCCAAGTCTTGACGAACAAATGGAAGGATGTTCTTTGTCCAAGGGCGACTCATTGTGCTACCAATAAAAATAAAATACTTTTCCCTTCCTCTTTTTGGGGTATATTTGATTTTTCCCTTCCTTCGATGTAACTTTAAAAAGCCTAGAGAAGGTAATCTTGACGGTTTTTCATATTTAGAGACTCTGAAAAAGCGTAAAAGGAGACTCCAATGGGGTACCTTTTTTGAAGGTAGTCTAGTCAAAAGGGGTAAATTAGCACCGAAAAGACGTCTATTCAAAACCATTTTAATGAGTGTGATAAAGACAACATCACTCAACAATTTTTCCATTTTTAAGGAGTCTAAAAAAATCTTAACTATGGACTCCGTCAGGAATGTTCTTCTGGACCATTTTAACGAGTGTGAAAGAATAAGGTCACTCGACGATCTTTTCAATTTTAGGGAGTCTGAAAAGATCTTAACTATGGACTCTGTGGGGGTTCCTTTTTCATAAATTTAGTCCCTCAGGCCTGAAAAAGGGTTAAAATTATACCTGAGAATACTCTTCTATAGAACCGAGGCCCCTAGAGTATACCTTTGTTCGTGCAGTTGACCATCTGAACCAAAAAAGGGGTAAACTACTGCCGGACAAACGTGCCTTCAAATTTCAGTTTAATGAGCATGAAGGGCAACAGGATCGCTTGACAATCTTTTCATTTTTAGAGGGTCTGAAAAGGGCTTAAAAGAAGACCCATGGGGGCTACAACTCATGTATGAAACTGGTTTAGGTAGATCCCACTGCTAGGCTCAGACCAAGAGTCTCTTCGATAGTCAACTTGGAAAGTCTCCCAAAAGGGAAGAAAACACAAGCCACGGTGTAAGTCCTCCCATGGTGTAGAAACCATAGTCATGGCTTCAAGGATAGCCTCATATGAAGGCAATTCAAAATCTGAGAAATCACGCAAATGAGGGTCGACAGTCCCAAAGGGTGAAGTAAACTAACAATACTCCATATGATGATGGAGGTTCTAGTCAAGATTGGCAGAGTCTATTAGTGAAGAATTAGGAGCACGAGGGCTTGAGGATCTACAAAAAATGAGATTAGACTCAGAAGGATACTCAAGCCCACTTGGACCAAGAGAGGGAAGCAAGGGTTCCGATGCCCCCATTGGATAAACCAATGGATCAATTGTTGAGACCAATAAAACATGATTGCACAGGTTCCTTCTCAGAAGCAATTGAACACCGAGGATAAGACGCCACATAATTAACCCGTGGCAGGGTGGAGTCTATATGAACACTAAGAACATATAAAGGGGCAGCTTGAACTAATGTTGAATTAGGATGGTGATTATCAGATGCCAACTAGTCAATAGTGACAATGCTTCCATTGTGAGGGAAATACATCACCCGAAAGAGCGTAGATACCACAACGTTCATAGCATATACATAATCACGCCCGAGAAGCATGTTGAAATATAATGGGCCTTGCACCACTATAACATCGACACAGACAATATTCCCACCTAACGAGATATGAAACTAAGGAAGAACCCCAAAATATTCACTAGGGCGTCTGTCAAAAGCCATCAACTCATGTGAATCAGACACAAGCTCGAGAGAACCCAAGACTTTCCAAAGCGAGGATGATAAAATACTTGCCGAGGCTCCTTCATCCACAATACATCGATAAATGTTTGTTGAATTAACTTCAACCCTTATTTGAAAGAGTGCAGAGGAAGGAAGATAAGGCTCAATAAGGTCATTCCAATCAAAGGAAACCATCCTAGGGCTTGGAGGGGGTGTCCTTGGAATGAGCGGAATGCCCCCTTGTTCTGAAAATACTGAACCATAAATGCTAAAAACATAGTCGGTAGACACGTCACTCCCCAAAAGAAGAGTGGGATCATCTGATGACTGCATCAACATGACCAATTTTGCAACCAATGGATGAATAGTTGTGATACTGCATGGTCTAAAGGCACCTCACCCCCCAAAAGAGGAGTAGGATCAGTCGATGACTACATTGGCATGACCACTTTTGCAGCCAATGGCTGAATAGGCTGTGAGACTACATGGTCTAAAGGCACCTCACCCCCTAGAAGAGAAGTGGGATCAGATGATGACTGCATCAGCATGACCACTTTCGCAACCAATGGCTGAATAGGCTTTGAGGAAAAATCAGAAGACTCAAAATCAAAAGAGCTTGTAGATAGGGACCACAATCTTTGTACCTATGGAATGCCAGGGCACAAATGAGTAAGGTGATTTCCCTTGCAAAGCTTATGAGGGAACTTAGGATTACATCCTATCCATCTAGATTTCTCAATAGAATCAATGCCCCCAGCATGAATAGTAGTGGATGGTTGTAGATCTCCAACATGACTTGCAAAGGTTGGTGATGGGTCGATATCATGACTTGCAGAGGCTACACACCTATTTCCAGTATGACTAGAAGGGATTGGACTTTTTTCTACCAACATGACTAACAGGGGTTGGGTGCTTTCCCCAGTGTGACTTGCAGAGGCTGGGTGTTGGTATTCAACATGACTTGCGGAGATTGAGGACCTATCTCCAACATGACTTGCAGAGGTAGGTGATTTCTTCTTCCTATTCTTCCTCTTTCTACTTCATTTAGGCTTCTAGTTACTAGTAACTGTACTTTCACTAGGGGCGGGAGAAGGAGGAGGAGAAGAATTTTTTGATGAAGGAACATCAACATGGTGCCCATGACATAAGGTTCTCAACTGAGAAGTGTCAAGAGCATTCGAGACATTTTGAATGGTACCCAACCAAACCGGTAGTCCCACATTCAATCGAGGAATGTACAAAGTGGCCATCAAAGGGACACCAACATTTCCCAAGAAAGGAAAAGCACAAGAATCCCTTTGCGAAGAGGTTCCTTGGTTGGTATCGTCGGGAAATTTAGCCATGACGATCTTATGCACAGGTTCTCCCCTTACGGGATCGTTCAAATCTATAAAAGTCTCACACTCACTCTGAAGAACCAGTGTTATCAAAACAACGCCTAAAAAAAGGTGGCTCCATGTTTCTAAGAGGAATATCGAAAATTCCTCACGACCAGTGGAGTGGGCGGTCTACGAACCTAGGTTAGAGACTCAAAGAAATGACTGACGGACTCACTATGGAAAAATAGGGAGAACAGAGTACACACTAGAAAAGCTCCTAAAGCAAAATCAAACAAACGACTAACTAGTTGGAAGAACAGTTACACCAACCAACACTAGAGCAACTTACCGGTGCAAGTGAAAATCGAATACGGAAGAACCCTTTGGGTATACTCTACAAAGCGTGTCCAGATGTCTTCCCTAGGTACCGTGATATACCCCGTAGTCACCTGTGTAGGTCCCTAAAATAAAGGCAACTAGGTTACCAGCATGCAAATAGTCACCAGGTGGGTACAGTCGACAGTTGGGTGGACCACAATGAGCAAGGTATCAAGCCCGAAACCTATCAAGGGTATCGAAAGAAAGTGTTTTGGAAGATGACTGAGGACCACGAACGGATTTGAGACCCACGAAGCTCCATGGCAAATGAAATCAACGAAATCCCAAGACAAGCCCTCTATATGCGTTCCCCACTACGCTTGGTCCGACTTTGGAGGGGTTATCTCTGCTACCTTTCCTTACGTGACCTCATTTTTAGCCCCTTTGTTAGGAGGGGTCCCGGATAAGTTTTACGATACTGGACTTTTGACACTCCCTAGCACAGACCCTTATGTTTGTTTTTCAGCCTTGAAGAGTTTCCTCTCCAATCCTAAATCAAGGCTCTAGCTTAGACTAGTTGATGGACCCTACAAAACAAAAAGTCTAGTTGATTTTAATTAATAGTTAATTTTTTTGGCTTGTCTTAAGTCAAAGGTTATGAAAGTGAAACTAGTGATGTTTTGAGAGACGAAAGAGAAGATAAACAGAAAGATGGAAAAAAAATAACTTCTTCTTGACAAATTCAGATTTGCTCTTCTAAATTTTTTAAACCAACTTTTCAAAATTTTTCTTTCTAAGATCTTTTAACTAAAAAAATCAAAACAAGCTTTCACTCAACTACGAGCTACTTATTTTCCTAAATCAATCAGCCACGAACTTATGAAAACAATCTTTTTCCTATTGATTAATGCAAACAACCAACTCTTTAACCAAACCAAGAAGTAAAAAAAAAAAATTTGTTTTTTTTTTTATTATGCTTCAGAAACAAGAAAATTTAAAACTGTATGTCTTCTTCTTTTCTGAAGCAGAAAAGGTGAAAAAATAACAGCAAGACAAGGCGAAAAAGGAATTCTAGCCAACCACAGACCATGGGGAGTTACTGACAACCAAAAAGGGCAGATCAGACTGACTCACTATCTCATCAAAAAACCAAGCAAAGGAAGAAATATTTTAAATTCAAAAGAAAGCTATGCTGGCAGACAACCTAGACTGAAACTGCTATGACAGAGACTAGAAAGACACTAGAAAAACATGGGAAGTAAAAACTTGATAGGGAAGAGGATGACTACCTCCTCAAAAGTTTCTAGATAGACACGTGACTGTCACTTCAACAACCAATGTATGCATGCGAGCTGCTCAAAGATAGGACGCATATGCATGCATGCAGGACTACTACAAGCTGTGGGTGCCTCTGTTTCTCCTTAAAAGAAGAAAGACAAGTAGTTAATCTCAGGCAGGGATTACTGGTATTGAAGACCAAAACCCCTTAAAGGTACAAAAACTTACTCTAGCAGACAAATATGCAACAAAATTGAGAAAAAAAATATAATCTGAGGTTATACCTAGGCAACAGACTGCAACAACAAAACCCAGAATTAGATCTAGAAAACCCTTGAGAAGGATTACTTATGACAGGGAAGAGGATGACTACCTCTCTGAAAAAAAAATTCTCTGAACTCAGACACGCGACTGATCTTTCAACAACCAACATATGCATGCAGGTTGTATGAAGTCAGGGCACGTGTATATGCGGGAAGACATTCTGCAGGACGCGTATGCCTCTATGGCTTCCTGGAAAAATAAAAAATAGTCAAGCGAAGGAAGCAGGGAATACTTGTATGGAAGACCAGAATCACTACTAGCTCAAAATTTTGTAGAAACTTAGAAAAAGGTATTAAAACCAATTAAAAATACCCAACAAGTACCCCCCAAAACCTTAGAGATCCCCAATATGGTCGCCAATTATTTTTTGGGTGGGAAATCCCTCCTACGGACTAACATTAAGGGTTTTAATCATGCATGCAGAAATGACCTAAAGTCTCCTACTTTTTACCAACATCCCAATCATAAACCCCATTATTCATATGCAAATACAAGGTTAAAGAGATCCAGTTACTGTACCTTAGTTTTTGTGTTTGATGTCGATCCCTTTAATGCTTGGTCTCTCGGTGAGACAAATTGTTATTTTGAAGATGACACCTTCTGAACTCTGTTCCCTGGGCTCACTCACTTCATATGTCAGTGAAGATTTGTAATGTATTTCGGTCATCAGATGCTCTTCTAACCTCACACATTAGGGGGCATATGTTATAACCCTAAATTGCATCATACATGCATACCTGGCATCAAGCCATTTTACTTGCTATCTTTTGCAAGCCATCACTGAAAAAATCTTCTGAAAAACCATTTTTTTTGAATGTGTACATGCCCTGCACCACTACTTCCCATGTACACATGCTTGATGCACCACTATAACCAACGTATACTCACAAAAAGCACGAAAAATGAAAATTGCAAAGGGATACGGGTTTTTGGGCCGTTACCTAACCATTTGACCACCCATAGCCATTCACCCCAACCGTTACTATATCTTTTGTCCTATAAAAGAAGGTGTTGGGGTCCCATTCCAAAGAGAAGCATGAGAGCATAGAAACTCTACCCATTTCAATATTCCCCCTTTGCCCCAATATTTTGCAACCACATTGTGAGTTTGAGCCAAAATTCATTCTTCCTCCATTGCAAACCCTTGCCATTTCCCTAGAGAGAACTGAAGAGGAGAATAATACATGGAAGCATTTGGTGCATGGTGAAGAGGATCCAAGGACCGAGTTCGAGGATCAGTTGCCGGTCTCATATTGTAAACGAATTTTGTGAGATTAATATAAAGAAATACTTTTTCCATCCCTCCAAATGATGTCTTAAATCTTTATGATTTGTTTACATTTTGGTTATGATATCTAACCCACTAATCCATATGTAGAATGCATGCTTGTAGTTTCTAGTTTGTCTTTTGATGAATGCAGGTTAGCCTTGGGAGGAGACTTGCAGTTGGGAAACAACCAAGCACAAAGGGATCGACATCGGACGTAGAGTTTAAGGTAGGACCACCAGATCCCTATACTTTTATTTTCATGTATGATTGTGGGGTAATGCTAAGACAATTGTTAAAGTAGGAGACTTTAGAGGGTTAGCTCTACCTACACTTTAGAACCCTGGTGTAGTTTGTAGGGGGTTTTCCCGCTATAGCACCCCAACACTCACCTATGACTCATCCCGAGTCACTCTAATCTAGGTAACTCTGCCTCAAAGGCCTTGAGCTTTTCTCAAGTTGCCTCGACCTGCTGCTTCACCAAGCCTCTTGCTCGATTAACTCTTGAATAACTTTCTCAGTCACCGGTCCTTCCAAGTGTTGTTCTACCGTGGTGACTACTTGTTCTAGCTGTGCACCTTGTCCTTAAACCTCCTCAAAAAGTGTGCAAGATTCATCCTACACTGGCTGGAGCCTCTGGGTCACTTCCATGACTTTACTCTAGATGGCATGGACCTGTTGTTGAGAGATGCACTATTAATGTGACCTTTTCATCCTCTCGACTAGTGACAATAGCTTCAACTGTGCTTTCACTGTCACTGCCTGTTGCTTTTCCTTCTGGAGTTGTGACTCCAATGTCCTTAGTTCAGGGTTCTCTGCAAGGTACTCATAGGTCTACACACTTCGAATACTGAGTTGCTTGCATTCCAAGGCCAATGCCTTGATTCTTTCAACTACGCTCTTGGCAGTTTCCTCTATCTGATATCACACTTTCTGCAGAGTGCTTGGCACAACTTGTAGTTCCAGTTCTGCTATTCGTTCTTGGAACTGCTGAATGGCTTCGACGAGCTTCCCTACTTGGCTCTCCACTATGTCTTCTTCTATCTGTGTGAGGCATGACATAGAGCGAAGGTCTTTGGTGACTTCCTCCTTGATTCCCATATGCTCTGTGAGAAGATTTTATTTCTCCTTCTAGATCTGTGCTCTATCCTCTGCAAACTTCGCTTGGAGGTCGTCTTTTTCTTGTTGCAGAACCCAAAGTTTCTCTATGGCTTCCTTGTTTTCTTGCTTTAGGGTCTCTGTGGCCTGTTCTTTTTCCTCCTGGGTGCGATGAAGACGATCCTCTGTCGAGTCTGCTAATCTGCTTATCTGGGCAGGCTCATATCCTAATTCTTCCTCCCCTACTGAAAACGGTGTGGTAGACATTGTGTGGCTCGAATAAAGAGCCTGTTGTACCCCTTTGAGCTCCACCTCGATCCTGTCAAACATTGTGTCCTGTTTGGATTCACTTCACTACAAGATGTCCTCTGAGGTATATGATACAATGATAATGATAAGGTCAATATCATCCACCATGAGCACAGTGTGGAATGGAGGTTTATTGAATTTTGACTTCTTTCGCAATGAAGGTTTTGTTGGGGAACCCTTTTTTTTCTTGGATGTTTTTGCTTCTGGAAAGGGATCTTTAGGCGGTGTTACTTCACCCTGATTCTGCTTGTCTTCTCCCCCTTCATCCTCTTCTTTGTCTACTTCATCACCTCCTCCCCCTTCAGGTGAATCTAATGTAGTTTCCTTTGATGCGCTTCTCAATTATTGTACCTCTTCCTTCTTTTTCTTCTTGCTGCTACTGGGTGCATCATATTCTTTGTGAGTGACTACAGGACTTTCGATGAGGTAAGGGTTAGAAAGTTCTGCCTGGTCAACTTGTACAAGGAACTCTACAGGCCATTCCTTGGTTATTTCTTCCATGTCCTCCTCTGTGATTTTGTAATATGATTGGAGCTCTTCTTTGTGTTCGTCTCCACACACAGTGCTATAGATGAAGTTCATGTCTGCGTAGAACTTTGTGAGTGGTCTAAACCTATGCAGAGTGTTCGGGGTCATGTGAGGGAAATTTTCAATGGCCCCCTTTAGCTGCAGATAATAGGTGTGGAACACCATGTTTGACTTCCATTGTTTTTCCATGTCACTCGAATACCATAGCGTAGTGAAATTCACAGCTAGTGGTTCAGACAACTCAATTTTACAGAAGGTCACTCCTTCTGGCATCTCCCAAGCAATGAAGGCAATGAGAATCAACAACCAACTGAAATGAAACTCATAGCCCTGATCCTGAGCTTCACGACAATCTTTCTCTAACTGGTTGAAGAGGTATCTCACCCAGGTCCTTTGCATCCCTTCAATGCATATTCCTATGAGGTCGATGACAAACCCCATGACTTGCATTGGCTATGCTTCCTGACAAGCTTACCAATGATCAACTGAAAATCTAGGGGCACTACACCATTCTGGATGGAGGCTACCTTATATCCCCACTTACCCTTCTCTACATCACCATAGGTGTCTTTTATTGTCTGTGCCAGGGCGCGATCTGCAGCCTTCCATGGGTAAAAATCCTGGGGATCTAGTCCTTTCATGCTTAATCTAGTGATCTGATGGATCAACACTAGATCTACTATGATGCGCCTGTCCAACCATAGGTAATCTCCATGGAAGCATGACAACAGTAGTTTACACACACATTAACCTCTTTATGTCTACCGAAGTGTGGGATCTTGATCACATTAAGAATGGTGGACCTCGCAATGTCCATAGTCCATGTCTGGGGGATTATCTTCGACTTCTTCTTTGTTATCTTAGTAAAATACTTGTGTGGTGCGATCATTCCATAGTTTTTGTGATCTCCCAAGTTGAATTCATTGATCTTAAGCGTCATAATACTCTCCAACTATAGTCCTATTGCGTGTATCCCCTTCGGGAGGTACACGGTGATCATTGTGTAGTAATAGTAACTTGGGACGCTTTCACGACTCACTGTGTCAGCTAGAGGCAGGATGTAGTTGGGCATGATTGATGGGATGAGATTCTCATTCACTAAGTCATCACGATGCTTGGTTCGTTTCTCTGTCGTAATTCGGGAGGGCCCATATCGACGTGTAATTGATGGGGATGCTTGCACTCCTCTTGTAGACAAAGCTTGTGCTCCTGTGGACATGACCTTCTCAGCCATGAGGTCTATGAGAATCTCTTCGAAATATTTCTCTACTGTGCTAAAATCACTCGACATACATGCTCGAGATCTGATATCTCGGGTCGATGAACAAATAATCAAGGTAGTAGAACGAATGGTGAGGTCTCAATAAGCACTGCATGAAAGAAACTAGTTCTCTGTAGGCTCAGATAATCACAATTGGCAAAAGTGTCTGCGGTAAGACATTCAATGAGTTAAATAGATAACATCATAATGGATTCCTCCAATGGGAAGGAATGCCTCAATCAATACAATTCCATCCGTTATGGTGTGGTCCCAACAGTCCAATGGTGAATGTTCCTGCAATAACTACGTTTCTAACCATTATGGAGCATTGTTCTAATGGTCGGTATGCCTCCAACGATCATATCACTCCGTTGTGGCGAAGTGCCAATCTGCACTGCTCTGCTATTCCGGTGAGGTTCAAGTTCTTCAAGCCTTCCTTCTGCAAAGTCCTCTCTGGAACCTCTTGCAATTTTTCTAGCTTTTCTTTCTTCTTATTGAGTTTTCTAGCTTTCTTTCCTGTGATCTACATCTCTGGATTCCTCTTTCCATTCTTGTTCTTATCTCCTCTTGGCATAGTAACTTCGCACAACTGAGGGTCTTTCACAAGGTTTGAGAGTAATACTTCTTCTCTTACTATTTCTGGAGTAGATGCTCTACTCTCCTATATGGACAAGTTCTCTAAGTATTCTTGCATTCTTTCAACTTTGACAGCTAGGTCTCTGGCCCTCATTTGCTTCGACTTGTCCTCCTATTCTTCTATTAAGCACGATATTCTCCTAGCCATGAAATCCCTTAATTATTTCTTTTTCTGTTCTAGAGATTCCTCTTCTTCTTTCCTTCAGATCTGATCTTTCTCAACCCAGGTCTTTCCTAGCAAAAGAGAAAGGGTGGCGTTGTTATCAACAAACTTAATGACCTATAATTCTTCTTCTGTCTATGCTCCATGAGCAATCATAGTTACATGGGTAAGTCTTCCACATAGAGTTATCAACTTTCCTTTAAACAATCCTATTCCTCTCAGTGAAGGAACCATAGTAGGATTTCCTAAGATTTCCCAAGTACTTTATGTCATAATTTTCACCTCTGTTTCTGCATCCAATACACAGTCTATGTTGAAGTCTCCTATTCTCGTTTATATGCACTCTTTCTATTTTAAAATCTTTGATAAATTGTTGTGTGTGTGATCATTCAATGTTTCTTTCATCTGCAATAATATAACCTCTGATTCTTTCTGGTTCTTTAGCATATTCTTAGTCTCTTGACCTTCCTTAGGGTTTTATTGTCTCATGTTCATCTTTTCAACTTTAGCAATCATTCTAGGGAAGTCCAAAACTTCATGGCCTATGGATTTACAACAAAGACAAATAGGACCTTTACCAGGGAATTCCTTAGCAAGATGTCCCGATCTTCTACAACTATAATAAAGAGTCAATCCTCTCTTTCTCTTAAACAATCCCCAACCTTTCCTATACTGCACACTGGGATCGCAGTGGTGGATCTGCAAAAAAATATTTCTAGGATCCTACATCCACTTGTTAGTCCAACAATTATTTCTATGCATAGGAATAACATATCTTTCACTATTTTTATCAGATCTATTCATATCATATATTCTTTCTTCTAGCTATGCCCTAGTTTTCAGACTAGGAACAAATCTATTAAACATAACTAGATCCATTATTTCGAAGCAAAATTTTTCACTTACCTTACCTTTATCAGAGCACAAAGTTTTAAGATATTACCTCTTTTCTTCATATCAGACTTCTTTTCTTAGCACAGAGCTTCGCAAGTCAAGTAGAATACTGCGCACTACAACAATAGATCTACGCACAGATCTTTCTATTTTCTTTAGTTCCCAACAATCACCGTTTCAGGTCCCGACGACATAACCATTTGTTGGCATAGGGGCAGACCCAGGGTTCAACTCTTCAACAATGCACCAACAAAACCCTAACTAACGACCCTTTCGACAACACCTGTGAAGTAGATGAAGTCTCACCCGAGGTAGAGGTAGGGGGGGGGGTTGCAAGACTCAAGTGTCTGCAACCTAGCCGAGACACATATATGTGATTATGGTACTTAACATATCACTTAGTAGTTAACATTCATTAGTATTTAACCCTTATTCACATTGCAGGTAAAACCCTAATTATAGAACAATGCAGTATTCAACAAGATCTAACACATCCAAGCACTTAGCACATAGAAATAGAGCAGATCTAGCATTCATTCACATTACTAAACACTAAGCTACTATATCAGATGCATCTACATACATAAATATGAAAACACTAAGCATAAATCACATCAATCACACAAAGCAACCATAACACATGATATACGTGGTTCACCCCCAACATGGGGTTATGTCCACCAACTCTTCTTCTTCTTTATTATCTTCTTCCAGTGCACAAATCCACAAATCCAACTCCGCATAGGACAAGATATATGAGCGCACCTCGCCAATTCCTCCTTCCCTGAGTTAGGTCACAACACAAAGACTTCTTACAATCACTTGCACTTAGCTCTGCAAGTCTTAACAGATAGCATGCACAAAGTCTCTAGCTCTGTACTAAGCTGATTCTACTAGGTCTCTCCACTTATCTCCTCTTCTTACATCGCCTAGATATCTATTTATACATTACAAATGGGGCCTAAACATGGGTAAACCCATGGGCCGACATCCGATACCCATTACATAAACCCTAAACCCAAAGAGTCCACAAAAGGAGGCGAGATCCCACGATCTCCGCTTTGCCTGGTGCTTCATCTTTGACCAGCCTGTTGCAGTCCCAAAATTGGTCAAACATGACCAACGTTTCCACAAAACCTGGTCAAGGACCAACAGATCTCCCACAGGCACTGATTCATTCCTTCACCTATCTTAGGGTACCTTTGTTTCATTCCATCCAGGAAGTGTCATTTATTTCATATGAATTTGTTTCCCTTTTCTCAAGGAACCCAATATATATATATATATATATATATA
>JASDQU011103607.1:12873-30559 GCA_032191745.1 Picea mariana
TGTGTGTGTGTGTGTGTGTGTGTGTGTGTGTGTGTGTGTGTGTGTGTGTGTGTGTGTGTGTGTGTGTGTGTGTGTGTGTACACACACACACACACACACACACACACACACACACACACAACTATGCATACAATAAGCAAAGACACAAGTTCATATTTTTAACTGATAACAATACAAGAGGCTCATGTATTCACATCTACAAAACATGTGCACCTCCATATAGTTCCACAATTACTCGACACAACCTGTTACAACTTTTATCCTTCCAAATAGGTATTAAGGCATGATATCTAACCATTGGACAAGACACCTCCCAAACCTGATCTATGACTTCAATAATATGAGAAGTAACATTCATGATACAAAAAAATCAGACCTTCTCGTCTTCAAATGTTTTGTGAAGACTTTAACTATTCAATCTTTACTACTAAAACATGAGATATAGATAAATATATTCACACAAATAGGTTGTAAATACCCATCCAACTCTATGTTTTTCTTCAAATTCACAAACAAATTACTTACAACAACCTTTTCTAAAGATAGAGACAGTTAGTAAGTAAATACACCAACACAATCACTTTCCAACTGTAACAATCTCCTAAACCTATGGACTCTCAACTATCATTTAACATAATACCAAATTCACACCATTAATAATACATTTTTGTATTATTACTGAACTCAATCATACATAGAAATTTAGCACAAAAATACTTATCTGAAAACTCGGATGAGCTGGAAACTGCCGAAGGGTGTGCCACTTTCCACCAAACCATAGGCACAATGACACTATTTATCTATGTATCTAGCCACCCCCCTAGCCAGAGCATGATGCCATGAGGGAAATTTTATTTACTCAACAAATAAAAAGAGATGAAGGATACTCTCCTTCACTTCTCTCTCATTTCTCCAAACCAGAAGAGTTTCCCCCACTCCTCTTTATACTCATATTTTTGTTTTTCAAGACCCAACTATGTGCTTCCTCTCTCTCCACAATCTTCCTCCTTTTCTTCTCTTCTACCCAAATATTTCGTGGGTCACATTCCCCAATTCATGGGCCAGGTCAGAAACTTCCAGATGGGTACTTTTCCCATTATCTCATTGATTTCTAAGGAAGACCACCCAACTACCAAATTGATTGGTAATTAAATTTTCTAGGAGAGACGACAGTTTTGGGTATGAACATTTTTTTAATTCAGTAAAATACTTCCTGGCAAGGGTCATCTCAACTAGTAATGGTTTTCACTCACCATTCCCTCTCATGGAATCCTAACATGTATAGGAAATCCCTTTCAATAGTTGTTCAATGTTTTCCTTTTATATTAATAACTGAAATGTTTAGATCACATAATTTAGCAAAGATTATTGTCTTTAAAAATTCACCCATAATAGGTCTATCCACGGTTTTTGGTCACAATAACAATTATATTTACAAACTGGGGGAAATAGGGGTCTTACAGATGTGGTTTTTGCAACAATTTCAGTAGCTATAGGGACAAATTCATGTATAAGAAAGTGATGATAAGGATGACTATCATCTCTATAATGGGTTTCTCAATAGGATAGACAAGCTCCATGTTCATAAAGGTGAAATATTGTAGCTTATTAGAGAGGATCATACCTCCAAGGTTACATGAAATTTTGTGTTGGGAAGACAATTGCTAACTTACAAAGGTATGGGTATTGGCTCATAATGAAAGAACATGTAGCTTGATATATTAGATGATGCATGATTTGTTGTACCAACAAGCCTAATAATAGGAAGGAAGGTCTATAATGACCCTTACCTGTACCCACTTGACCTTGGGAAATAATTTCCATGGATTTTGTGGGAGGTTTTCCAACAACCAAAAAGGGACATGACTATTTGTTCATGGTATTTGATAGGTATAAAAATGTGCATTGTTGTGACTTGTAAAAAGACCATCAAAGGACAAGAATTAGAAACCATGTTCTTTGAATAGATATAGTTTCACTTTGGGATACCAAGGGGAATCATCTTAGATAGGGATACTATATTTATCATTTCCTTTTGGAATACACGTTGGGAGAAGATGGGAATGAAGTTGAATAGATCTACAACCTTCAATCCATAGAAATATGGGAAAACAAAAGTAGTCAACATGATTTGGTATTTATTTTGAGGGGTTACAATTAGAAGTATCAAAATACCTGGGATGGAAATATGATCTCTATCCATCACTCTTATAATACAACAATCTACACTTCTACTGGTATGTCCCCTTTTGAAACTTTCTCAGGTATTTTCATCCTTCACCCTTGGATGTTGTATATGGACAACAAGGAGGAGTGAGGGAAGACATACTAGGAGAAGCATTGAAAGTAGAGAAATTTGTTGAAAATATTAGATAGATCCATTTTCAAGTACATGAGACACTGAAGAAGTCACAAGAAAAGTATAAGGCCAAACATGATCAACACAAAATCGAGAAATCATTCAAAGTGGGAGATAGAGTTTGGTTATAGTTGAATAAGGAAAGACTATATGGTCCAAGTAATAAGCTTAAGTATCTATGGTAAAAACCTTTTGAGGTATTGGAGAAGGTGGGTGACAATTCCTAGAGAATCAATATACCCCCATACCTACACGTTTACTTAGTAGCGAATGTGGAGAATATGAAACTTTATGATCCTTCCATGTTGGATCAAGAAACTAAGGAGAATTTACTACCTACCATAGAGGAATTAACACTAAAATATCAAGAAGAGTTGGCATAATATATAGTTTTGTAGAGGAAGTCCATAACTACAATATAGGGGAAACATTACATTTGGTATATTGGGTTGAAAGGACAACTTCAAGGAAAAGCAAAATGGTACTCTAGCGAGAAGGTAGAGGAAAATTTTCCTCACCTCATTTAGTAAATATTTTTGGGACTAAGAGCCTCCCTAAATGGGGAGGTATGTTTCATATTTGATAATTATATAATTTTCCATGTATATCGACACTTTTTGGATGGAAAACATTAGAGGAATCAATTTGTAGGGCTATTTTAGCAATAGGTCCTAGTTTGGAAAATTGGGGTCTGAAATCGTCCAAAATCTTATGGAGCCATTTTGAGGCATTAAATGAAATATTTTTGGGTACAAGGTGATATTTGGTGAAATATTCCATATTCTACACGTTGATACCTTTCCAACAATCCAATAATTGCCTCAATCAAAGTTCATATGCGAAAGTTATTCCTCCCACAAGTTGACCCACTGCGTTGAACACCAAGGTATGATTGGATGCCATGTCAACCCCAATTAATAAAACGTATGGGGCTAGCCATGTGTGGACTTTCAAGAAGATTATAGAAGGTCTAAACCTTCTCAATAATTGAAGGTTGAGGAAGTCAAAACATTAACCCTAGACAAATATCAGGCTATGTCTAATACCATGTTGCTAGGAGAACAAGGGGTTCCATTATTTATTATTGTACTTGTTCCATAGTTGAGAAAAAAATATAGGAGTGGTATTTTGAGAGCATAATAGAGGAGGAGAAAGATTTTGTAGCAGACTTTAGGCCATAGTGTCATAGGAAACTCCATAGTGAGTGTCCATTCCTTTGTATTTTCATTTTGTTAACAGAAGAAAAGAGAGAAGATCATAGGCCTCACCTTCGAGATGGGTTTTATCCCATATTGGGTTTCCCAGGGTAAACATTGTGTGTATTTGTGTGGATGGCGATATTCAACTGAGAATAAAAAAATTCACCAACAGATGACATGCAGGAATCCTGTGAAATGTCTCTTTATATTACTAGAAGATCTCTTGATAAAAATTACAGTGCTTACAACTTGCGAGGGTGTAAAAATCAACCCTCACTACTTCGAAGTTTGAAGTATAGATCAAAAAAATTACAAATGACCCTGTCATTAACTGATCAAGACGTGGCAGATTCTAAATCTAACTAACTAGATAACAAGATGCAAAAATGTAGGAACTGATGATGATTTTTTGTATCCGTCATGTTGATTTTGGGGAAGGCCGTTGGTGAGTCATTCACGTGACATTGACTGCTCTGCATGATGAGTTGGACTGTACACCTCATCACTCATTCGATCAAAGTGCACAAATCCTCCCATCTTTGCTAACTGGGAATGGTGACTTTGAGTAGTCTTCGATAGATTTCATCCATTTCTGTAATTTTAGAAAAAATAGGCTTGATGATGAAAATATAATTGATCTCATGCTGAATACTGAGGTCCAGATGCAATGTCTCTAGGAACGCCTTTCCTGTGATGCTACCCTGTATACCAGAAAACTTGGAACTATCCTTGGCCACCGTGGCGATCTTCTGCTTGTAGTTAGGGAGGGTCATCAACTTGTCATTTAGGACCAATAAACCAGGAAGTCCTTTCTTCTACAAAACCTCAATCTTGTTGAAAAACCTTTGAACTCTGACCTCTATGTTCTGGGCTTTCTCCTCCAGCTGTAACACCAATCCTCTTTTGGTTAAAACTCTTTTGACTTCGAGGATAGTTTCCATTTTGTCTTAAACTTTTAGGTCTTCTAGCTCTTCCATAGTATTTGAATTCAGAAACTTAATGATTTCATTAGCTTCTGTGGGCATTTCACCCAGCTCTCCTCTTATTTTTTCGATGACCTACCTACTCCTCAACACCAGTTCATATTTCTAAAATATGATTTGTACCATGGGCCATATTTCATTAATGGATTTGGATATATCTGTCCAAATGTTCTCCTTAGCCTCTGCTAGTGTTTTACCTCCCACAATTTGTTTCTAAATCTGCTGCATTACCTTCTTGAGCTTTTCCGATGCTTGTCTCTCAATGTTGTATCTTGTTTGGTAGGAAGTCTTAAGCTCCTAGAGATTATCAACCTCTTTTTTTAGTCTGTCGATCTCTGTTCCTCACATGGTCATCTCCTCCATTGATTTTTCTATCTCTACAGTATTTTCCAGAGTTGTCAGTGGGGTGGCTAATGGAAGCTCTGCTATAGTGGTTGTTGAGACAGTCGCTATGCTGACTCCTGTGAGAGGAACTGCCCTTAGTGGGATGACTTCCATCGATGTTTTTTGTTCTTCATAGATAAAAAATGTATATCATCCGAATTTATCATTTTTCTAATAAACTCTAGGGTAAATATCCTGACAGGCAAATATGTGGGAAATTTGTATGGAGCTAACGCACACCCATATACCTTGATTTCTATGTGATTTTGATAGAGGTACCAATCTCCAGTCTTGGTGAGGTCTGAAAGGTGTAAAATTCTCTGGACCTCCTCATTTACCCTCGGCTCTAGTCTGCCATTGAGCATGCTCACCACTGGATGGTAAAACTTCTCAATAAACTGTTTAAAATTGAACTATGTGGAGTTTCTTTTGAGCAACGAAGTCCAAGAAGTCACCACCTATGGTTTGTCGTCATGGTCCATTTTATGCATAGGGAAAATGAGTCTGTCTGCTTGGAAGAAAGTGAACATGTAAGCCTTTATTGAACAATACCAGAGCATGCCCTCAGTGGCGAATTTGAATAGATGATCATGGATGTTCTCGGCCAGAAAGGTGATGTAATTGAAATGGATAACGACCTTTTCTTCAGTAGAGAAAATGGATAGGAAACCCAAGATGGGTTCATCCACCCATTCGTCCAAAAAATAACCGAGAAGACAACACAGTGATGAAATAACTTGGTGGCCCTTTTCTAAAAATATGGAAGAGTGGTAAGGGGAATTTTTCTTGGGGAACTGGGCATCCTGCAGGAGGAACAACTTAAAAATCTACGCTCTTTGGGGAAAATATAGTCTCTGTTACATTTATGTTAGAATTTCGATGGTGAGGGGAGAATGATATTCGACTCTAGGTATCTTCATAATTTGATCGATGGCCTCAGATGTGATGGAGAAAAGATTTTCTCCAGAAGATGATACTATGGCTCTCTGGTCAGGGAGGTAATGAGCCCGACTTTTGATGGAAAACTCGGGAAAATGGTGGACTTGGGGAAATAAATACAAAGGGAGATTTGACTCCCAGAGTCCAATCTCATCGCTTTGGTCTATGAAGGTATCTTTGAACCATGTCTGCAATTCCAAGAAGTCAAAATCTTACCTGGTCTCTGTGATCAGATAATCTTTATCAACTAATGGAATTCGGTCGAGATCGACAGGAGGTGGGAGGAAAGGATTTTCCTCAACTATTGATTTTTTGGATTTTGGTGCCATTGATTTAACTGGTACCTGCACAGTGAAACAAAACGTTAGTAGGAAATGGCTATGGCTGGGAAAATGATTGCAGAAGCGAGGAAAATGGATTTTCTGGTGTGCGGAGAGTATGAACAGTGGGAAAACGATGAAAACAAGGCTTATTTTAAGTGAACGGGTATCCGCTGGGCACAAAGGGCAATTCAGTAGGCTAACGGATATGTTAGCCCATAATAAATGGCTAATAGATCAACTAAGATATGAGGTGGCAGGTGAAGGATGGATGATGGGCGTGCCAGGATGACATGGAGGGTGATGATTGAAGGATACGTAAAAGGGATAAGACATGTGACAGGTTAAAAAGGGGTAAGGACACTTTAACAGAGTAATGAGATGGAACATGTAAGATGGGATAGTGGGATGTGGCATCATGAGGCGGTGACGCTATGACATGGCCATCATGTCGGTAAGTGGTTTGGAGTGGAGTGGATCCAATGCAATGGATGGATGACATGTTGGGATGGGGCCCGTCAGGGAAAACTACCTCATTTCGGACCACCCCCCCGCCACCGTTAAAGGCAGAACAGTTGAGGGTGTCTGAAATATCTTTTAGACCATCCATCTGTTCTCTATCAGATCAACCGTAGATCTATACACACTTGTTAACAATCATTTCAGACCCCCCCCGCCACCGTTAAAGGAAGAACGATCGGGGGGGTTCATAATTTTCTCTGAGCCATTGATCTATGTGCCAATAACTCAACCGTTGATCTAAGCATGTTCTTTACCTCTTCACGTTGGACCCCCCCTCCTGTTAAAAGTAGAAAGGTCAGGGGGGTCTGGGGTCGGATGTCCACCATTGATCTACGCGTCGTTAGATCAACCGTCACTTTCTGGACACTCTTTACTCTTCGGGCGCGAATAAAAAATATGTAGTGAAACTTAGGATACTGCTCTTTTTGTGGGTTTTTGTTGCTTTCTCTTTCTTTCTGTCACCATGGGGTTAGGAATCAAAACTCAACATTATCATCATGAAATTTATTTGAGCATCAAGCATGTTTATTCAAGGGATAACTAGCTGCCTATGTCTTATCCAACTTAACTACACATTTAGCTCAGATTAGACTGTTGAGCTAAGAAATTACTCTGCACTAGGGCTATTTGATCAAGATTAGACAGTTTGATCAAATTCATTCACTAACTAACATAACTACCTGTTTAAGATTAAATTGTTCAACCAGGCTTATTCACTAAAACTATCAACATAAATTCAAGGGCTTGGCCATGTTTGAGCTATATGAACCAAGTCATTATTATTGCATGGGGCTTTTATCCATTTTCTTTTATGCCCTCTTTTATTTTCTTTCTTTTTTCTTTCTTTTCTTTTTTCCTTTTTCTTTCTTTTCTTTTGAAAATAATTTGCGTGAATGAAATATTATTTGCAAGATAACATACATCAATAGTGAAAATTTTCCCGTCACCAGATGATCCTATAAATTATAGGGTTATAATAGATACCCTTGTGTCTCTATGAAACATGATATTCTTTAGGTATCACTTTATTTATTTGAATTTAGCATAGCTTAACTACCGTTAGGTTTTTTCATTTTCCTTCCATTCCCCTTGGAGTTTAATATAAGTCCACCCTCTGTTGGGTATCTGGATTAGCCCATCCATATTTTTAATTTAATATCTACCTAGTGATAGATCCTTCCCCCACATGGGTAACCTAGAATAATGAACCTTGTTGCATATTGGTACTCATGCCATTTTTCCTCCTCTGTAGGATTGGGTGTCTGATTAGTCTACATCATAGAGTTGAGCCTCATGCACCTCTTCTCATCATGTTGATAGCCTTACCCTCTAGGATATGAAATTTATGTTTGGTATTTGTTGAATTATCATATATTAAACTCCTTTTTATTCATCTATACTATGACATTACTTCAATTTTATGCCACCATTCACCCACCCTGAAGGATATTTCCATTAATTCCCCTACCCTTGTTCATTTCCATTTGTAGTTTTCACCTTCAAAATTACATCCATTTGTTTGATTATCGGGGAATATATGTGCTTGTTACCTCTTATTATCCACACTTGGTTTCCCCATTCAGATTCCTCTTTGATACTGTGTCTCTTGACACAATGGTTATCTTTGTTGTATCCTCCTATAACCCCTTTGGAAATAATAGGGGGACATTTTTCCACTTTGGTAATATAGATTCTTTCACATCCTCTTGGTAACCCTTTTGAAATACCAAGAGGCATATGTGCCTCTCCTACCTATACCCCTTTTACCCTCTTAGCACCCCTTTGGAAATACTAAGAGGGACTTGTGCACTTTTGGCACTCGGTTCACTTTTTGGTAGCATCCCTTTGTTTGCCTTGTTTAGAGCATTTGTGATGAGTCACCCTTGTGTTCCATGGAGTTTGTTCAGCTTAACTTTGCATCATGTTATAGTTTCCATGGATTTCATGAGACTTGACCTATTGGGTATGTGTTATATTCATTGCACGACTAGACTTAGTATTTGTATTGCACTGGGTGCATGGGGGAAGGGGTTCAGGGGAAGTACCTCTAATTTTTTTTTTTGGTGGTTTTTGCGTCCATTTTTAGTATTTTTTTGGCATATGGTTTTCATCTATGGTTTTCTAATTCCGGTTAAGGAATTATGGTTGTTGACTAATCTGGGTCAATGGATTGGGGGTTTTGGATGCCGCAGGATCATATATATATGTAAACAATGAATATATATGATGAATAAAATATTATAGGTGTGACTCTAAATAGATTTTTGGTTTTCCTGGTTTGGGTTTCTAGGGTAAAATATCTGTGTAAGTGTGTGTGTGTGTGTGTGTGTGTGCGCCCATTGTATCTTTTCTATTTTTATTAAGAATATGTTTGCAGTAATTTATTGTTCAAGGTTAAAATATACATTTGGTATCATAGTTTTTATTGGCTTCGGGGGGATTCCTTTATGGATAAGGGTTCAACTCAGGTCTATGATAAACCTTGTTACAATGGGAGATTTGCGATATCGATTCTTTAGGTGAAAAGAAATGACGAGCAATTCAAAAATAAATATCGAGAAATTTAATGGGAAAAGTTTTGAGCTGTGGAAGCTCAAGATGGAAGATCCATTGGTGAAAAATGATTAGTGGATCTTTGTGGATCCAAGTACTACACCTACATGAACATCAATACAATACTAGGAAAATTTGGATTGGAAGCTGAAGAGTACAATCTGGTTGTGTCTCTTATATTTAGTATTACTCAATGTGTTAGAGGAAGCTACAAATGAGGATTTATGGAACGAGTTAAGGGATTCATATCAATCTAAGTCCATGGTGAACAAACTGTTCCTACAGAAGAAGATCTACAACCCGAGGATGAAATATTGAGACTCGGTGATAGAGAATCTGAATGCTTTCAATACAGTGGTAAGTCAGTTATTTATGATGAAGATAAGTGATCATTTTATCATGCTCTTTAACAAAAACTTATGGGATGGTATAGTTGTGGCCATAGGTAGTAACACAACTACTTTAAGTTTTGATAATGTGGTCTCATCCTTGTTTTTAGAGGAGATGAGACAAAAAAACATGGAAGGAAAAAAGCACATATGCCTTATTTACAAGAGGATGCTCCTAGGAAAGAAATATATCTAATTCCTCAAGTGGGTGATTTAAATATAAGGGAAGATCTAAATCTCCTTGAAAGTTTGTAAAGGTATGCTGAAGGTGTGGAAAAGAAGGGAACTAGAAGAAAAAAATGTAGATTTAAAAGTGTTGAGAGAGGGAAGGGATCTGGAAATGCTATTTCTACAAAAGAAAAAACCTCTACGGAAGAAGGAGGGGATGTGTACTTGGCTTCTTCAAGCACACAAACAGATCATGAAACATGGTTGGTTGAATTAGGTGCATACTTTAATATGATTCCTCACAGGGAGTGGTCTTTTGAATATGAAAGGTATGATGGAGGTGACGTTTTCCTAGGTGACAAATCAACAAAAAAAAATACAGGACAGGGAAAATTCAAGTTGAATATCATGGAAGAAAGGATTAGAAAAGTCCATGATGTTCTACAGATCCTAGGGTTGGCCGTAAATTTTATTCCAGTAAGCAAAATTGATGATTTAGGGGTAAAAATAGTATTTGAGAAATAAACTTACATGATGGTTCAAGGAGAAATGGTGTTGTTGAAGGGAGTTCAGTTTGGAACTCTATATAAAATATAGGGAAGAACTATTAGTGATGTGTGAAATAGTTCCATTGTTCTCAAGATTGGATTTGAAGAAGAAAAAAATCCTATAGTCTCTGGAGAAAAGACTATGTTGTGGCATCAAAGACTGGGAAATATCAGAGAGAAGGGACTTTGAGTACTACATGGTAAAGATATGGTTGAAGGTATGTTTAAATGCTCTTTGGATTTTGATTTATGTGAACATTGCATATATGGGAAGAAAAATTAGGTAAGATTCCCCTCTTGTGCAATGAGGGCAGAGGGAATTTTATAGTTGGTGCACAATGATGTGTATGGACCTATGTTGGTTCCATCACTGTGAAAATTTGTGTACTATGTATCATTTATAGATGAATTCTTGAGGAATACATGCATTTATTTACTCAGGAATAAATATAAAGTATTTAACAAATTCAAAGCGTTTAAGGATCTTGCGGAGAATCATATAGAAAAGAGAATCAAGGTGTTGAGGATGTATAATGGTGGAGAATTATATGAAAATGAATTCAAAGAATTATGTAAGAAGTTTGGTATAGCAAGATAGAAGAATAATCCAGATACACCTCAACATAATGGATTTTTATAAAGGATGAACGTGACGTCAATGGGAAAATAAATGTGCATGATAAGTGGTGCTATGTTAGGAAAATAATTCTGGGTAGAGGTAGTGGGTATTGCATGTTACTTGGTCAATCGATCACCCTCGTCAACATTGGATGAAAAGACTCCACACGAGGTATGAACTGGTATGAAACCCTCTCTTGCACATCTTAGGGTATTGTTTTGTGATTCCCATGTTCATGTTCCATAGGAAAACATGAGTAATCTAGATAAAAAGGATGAAAAGTGTATCTTTATTGGGTATAAATATGGTCTGAAAGGTTATAAGCTTGGGAACCTAGAAAATAAGAAGTTAGTGTATAGCCAAGATGTGGTATTTAGAGAAATAAAATATGTTGTCAAACATGAAGTCCTACTAAGGGAGGGAGAACCAAATAAAATAGAGTTTGAGTTAAAGGATGATGAATCATACTCAACATAAGAACCAAAATAATGAGAAGGAGATGTTCATAATCCAGTATTGAGGAGATCGATTCAGGAAAGAAGGAAACTAGAAATGAATCCACTTGATTTCCATTCAAATTTTGCTTTGTTTATTATCGAATATGATCCTAGAACTGTTAGGAAGGTAGTGGATTCAAAGGATGGAAAACTATGGAAAAAGGACATGATGGAAGAAATAGCAGTGTTGGGCAAGAGTGAGGCTTGGGATCTAGTGGGGTTTCCAATTGGAATAAATACCATTGGAAAAAAATGGGTGTTTAATAAGAATATGAATGGAGAAGGAAAAGTGGAGAAATACAAATCTTGGTTAGTAGCAAAAGGTTATTCCCAGGTAGAGGGAATTGGCTTTGGTGAGATTTTTTATCATGTTTCCAAGTTAACTTCAATTATATTTCTTTTATATTTTGTAGATGCTTTTGATTTTGAAGTAGAACAGATGGATGTGAAGACAACATTCCTACATGGGTATTTGGAAGAATAAATCTACATAAATTAGCCAGAAGGATTTGTTGTGAAGGGAAGGAAAGAGATGGTATGAAAGATTGAAAATTCCGTGCATGGGTTAAATAAATCACCAAGGATGTGGTATCAAAATTTTGATACTAATATGTTGAGACTTGGATTCACAAGGAGAAAAGTGGATCATTATGTCTATTTCAAATTAATCGGTGATCATCTTATTTATTTGGTCTTGTATGTGGATGATATGTTGCTGATAGGAAACACCAAGGAGATTATCTAGGATGTGAAAACTTAGTTGTACTCTAAGTTTGACAGGAAGGATCTTGGTTCTACAAATTTAATTTTTGGCATGGAAATTAAAAGAGATCGACAAAATATGAAACTTTGGTTAAATCAGAGGAAAGATGCCGAGAAAATATTGTAGAAGTTTAATATGCAGGAATGTAAATTGGTGAGGGTTCCTTTTCCTGTAGATCTAAAGATATCTGTTGATCAATGTCCTAAGATACAAGAAGAGGAAGAGGACATGTCTCATGTTCCCTATGCTAGTGCAGTTGGAAGTTTGATTTATGCAATGGTCTATACTAGATCGGACATTGCACATGCAATGGGTGTTTTTAGTAGGTATATGTCAAAACTAGGGAAGGAGCATTGGACAATAGTAAAAGGAGTTTTCTAGTATTTGCATGGCACTAATATTTATGGATTATGCTACCAAGGAAGAATAGGTTTGGAAAGAGTGTTTGACATACATGGGTTTGTTTATGCATACTGGGATGTATATCTAAATCAAAGAAGATCTACAAGTGGGTATGTGTTTAACCTGTTTGGAGGAGAAATTAGTTGGATGAGAAAAAGAAAGTCTGTAGTGACACTCTCAACTACAAAAGATGAATACATGGTATCCAATCATGCAAGAAAGTAAAAAATATGGTTACATAGATTGTGTTCAGGTATTGGGTTGGTACAACAAGTTGTAAGGATAGATTGTGACAATCAAAGTGAAATCTTCCTCGCGAAGACCCTGACTTATCATTCAAAGACAAATCATATTGATGTTCAGTATCACTTTGTTCGAGACATGATTGAAGAAAATAAGGTGTGGCTGATGAAGGTGGAAACTTTGAAGAATATTGCAAATTCATTAACAAAATATGTGAGAAACGAGAAGTTCTATTGGTGTAGAGAATCTATGGGCGTTGCTGCCTCGGATTGTTGAATATGTAACCCTATGTAACACCCTGTTTCCCCCCAGATTGTAAATATAACTAAACTGGCCAAGGACTATGGAAAACTCATAAGTATGAATATGTGATGTAAGTAGACCTGCAGGGAGAGGTCAATGAATGTGAAAAATATTTTGAATTATTGCAGGACTGCTGAGAGGGGATGTGCAGAAAAGAGACCACGATGGTGGTGGAAGGCTCCTGAAAAAAAAGGTGGTGTTAACTTCCACCTTGAATGAATACCATATTTGGACTCCACTAGCCCGGAGAACCAAAAGTGGCTCGCTGGCCCCCAAATTTAATGTCTCGCAGGCTGGTAGGCGGGCGGCTTGATGAGGGATGGGATGGTGAACCACCCATCCGTAGAGCCGTCAGGCCTGATTGGCGTGAGGATAATTGTGCCACATGCAACCTCGTGAGAGGATAAGGCGTATGGTAGAAGCGATGAAGAGGGGGAAGACGCGAGGGGAACTCTGGCAATTCTTACGTAGAGTGAGTGATAGCGGGGAGGGAGGATTGCAACCTTCGCTCCTGGTCACTGGTAGACAGAGAGACGTAGGTCTCAGAACATCGTGGTCTCGGCTCGGGGGTGGCTAGTGGTAAATCCTTTGGGAGTCGCTGAGCCTACGGTTGGGTGGAAACGAGCACCCCTTTCAGCAGTTGCACCCATTTCTGGTGTTATTTCTGATAAGTATTTTATGTATTACATCTTGAAATTCATATACTGACATGCACATACTCACAGCACTGTGAAATTATGAACGATTTTAGTGTTAGAATGTCTGTGTAGTATTTTGTTAATAACTAATGAACATATGCTTGTAATAGAGGGAACCATGCATGACTTATGTCGATAAAAAGATTATAATCATGCCCAGGTTGAACTAAGTTAGGCGCCCAGCCGTTCTCGGGAAGCTGTTTTTCCCTTATCTGCTCTCGGAAGTTCCCTCGGTAGGGATCTCTTCATAAAGATTCCCTCCTTAGAAAGGTTCACCAAGAGCCCAGAAAAAGGACCTGAGCACGCAAGTCTTATTAACCCTGTACGAGGAGGAATACTCCTCTTAAGCTTCCGAGATAGTAATGTTGTGACATGTAACAAGTTGACAGATGAGACCTCATCAGAGGACCCATAGCCATTCACGATCATTAGATTGATGAAAGTAACGAGGACGTTACATACCTTGCCCCTTTTTCCTCTATCATCGGGAGCAACGAGAAAACGGGATCGTAGACCCCAAGACCCAAAAGAACATTCGGACCAGTGATCTTCCCACATCCATGAAGTGGTGGAAGATGCACACGAGGCGAAAATCCGAACCGTTGGATCGAGTTAAGATACTCGGAGTCTAGTCTCTAGAGTGCGCGTAGGAAGGACGAATCTTGACCATTGGTTTAAGCGTCCAGGAGGAGCTTAGGAAGAGCCTACAGGAGAAGGAGACCGACAACCATCCGATCTCACTCGAAAATCTCGTCAGCCGTTGGATCGGGAGGAGGTGCATGAAGTTTAGCTTCAGGAGGAGGAGTGGACAAGGAGAACAGATCTTGGTCATTAGATCTGAGTCAGATATCCGACAGTCATTAGATCTGCAGGAAGTTGCATGGAGGTTAAGCTTTCATGAATAGTAGAAGAGTTAATCTGAGACGTCCATCTGGATAGGACAGGTGTCGGAGATCCAGAGCGAGTCGGCATAGTGGCCATCGGGAAATCGGAGTTCTCAAAGTCATGAGAACCGAGGCTTCGAAAGTCTCGAAATCCCAAGAGTTAATCTGAGCCGTCCATCTGTATAGGACAGGTGTCAGAGATCCAGAGCGAGTCGGCATAGTGGCCATCAAGAAATCGGAGTCCTCGAAGTCAAGAGAACCAAGGCTTCGAAAGTCTCAAAATCCTGAGAGTTAATCTGAGCCGTCCATCTAGATAGGACAGGTGTCAGAGATCCAGAGCGAGTCGGCATAGTGGCCATCGGAAAATCGGAGTTCTCTAAGTCATGAGAACTGGGTCTTCGAAAGTCTCGAAATCCCAAGAGTTAATCTGAGTTGTCCATCTGGATAGGATAGGTGTCGGAGATCTAGAGCGAGTCGGCATAATGGCCATCGAAAAATTGGAGTTCTCGAGGACGGGATAACTGAGACACCGAAAGTCTCGAAATCCCAGAGGAATCGGGACCGTCCATCTGAAGGACGCGTGGCAAAGGATCGGGCGCCGTCGGCACTTTGTTCATCGGGGAATCGGGAATCCCGGTGACAAGTGGTTTATGCATTGTGAAATCGCGATCAGTGAAAACCCGATCAGTGGGGAACAGTTCTCAGCACAACAGCGAAGGAGGACAACAATGTAGTGGAGGCCAGCTGTCAGTGTAACGGAGCGTCGAGATTTGGACGATCGAAATTCCCGCACGTGTATGCATTGAGGCATTACAAACCCCGTAGCCCCGACGGGAGGTAGGACTATGACCCTGGAATTAGTGGTCACATAGAACTAGGTCTGAGCCAGGAGGGCTAGCTGAAGCAGAGGCACGTCGGGAATCGGAGAATCGTGAATCCCGTGGGCATATGCACATCGACATCGAAAACCCCGAAACCCTGATGTAAAGGTTTGACTACGGTCTCGGGGTAGTGGTCGCATGGACCATAGGCTTAGCCTGGAGGGAAAATGTGTAAGGGGCGCGTTGGGATTCGAAGGACCACGAATCTTAAGGGTGAGTGATCTTTGACATCAGAAACCCCGTAGCTCCAATGGGAGTTATGACCGTGGTCATATAGGGGAGGTCATGCGAACCAAGAGCTTGGCCTAGAAGGCTAACGGGCATTTAACCACGTCGGGATGGTTGAAAACAGGGACCCTGACGAAAAAAGGATGCAAGACCCCAGTTAGGTGAGGAGAGCCGGGTAGGTGAATGAAAGACCTATTGAATCGGGGATTGACAATTCACTAATGCAAGTTTTTGGGGGATTCTCATTATTGAGGAAACAACCAAAAAACTTTCATTTTGGCAGTGGGTGTGTTACAAAGTGGTATCATAGCATGGTTACAACACTCGGCCTGATTGGGATCATGCACCAAGTGGCGTATAAACCTCATACAAAACAATCCTATGAGGAGTAACTCCCTAACTTAACTATCTTGACCAGGATTAAAAATTTGGAATATGAAAACCCGACTGTGTATGCATGAGAAAGAGTCATGAAATTGTGCGCAAATTATATCCAGTGTTTTTCTTTTCACTCAAGCGGACGATCAACCACGGGAATACATAAATGCAGAGTATGGTGACTCACCAAGAGGTGGGAGAAGGCTCCCACAACAAAGACGAGGACTCTGATGAAAGAAGAGCAATAGGAAACCCTCCAGACTTAGCTGAGATAGTGAGGAGTCTCATGGCTGAATTGCAAAGCTGCAAGGCCGACAATGAAAGAATGATGAAGGAGCAAGAAAACAAAACTGAGATTAATGCAGTTCTATTGTAGATCTTATCATACCTACAGCGACAAATGCAGCATGAACCTGAGATGAAGAATCGTGGTCATATCAGTGGCCACACTGAGAGAATCACATCCAGAAAGGTCCACCCCAGAGGTAAAGGACCAGTGCCAGACGATTCCACTGAGAAGGAAGCTGGCAATTCAGAAGGCTATTCCAGCAGCAAGACCAGTTCCTATTCTCAAAAGAAACAGAAGAAACAAAATACTTCTAAGAGTCATAAATTTGAGGAATTCAAAAAATCCAAACCTCCCTCCTTCGATGGCGAGATAAAGAAGGGAGAGGAAGCTGAAGCTTGGCTACTTGGACTGAAGAAACATTTTAGAGTCCATGATTTCTCAGAGAACTTGAAGGCCCGAGTGGCCACTTTAAATCTGAATGGGAAGGCTTCCATCTGGTGGGAAGACCTTAAGAATATGAAAGGGGTCCACGAGGAGGACCTGTCTTGGAAACTGTTCGAGAAGTGCTTCCGGAAGAAGTATTTGTCGAAAAGGTATTTCGACGAGAAGGCTAAAGAGTTTTATGAACTCAAACTTGGACAACTTACTATGGAGGATTATGTCAACAAATTCCTTGACTTGCTGAGATATGTACCCTACATCAAAGCCGAGAAGGCGAAGGCACAACGCTTCATCAGTGGGCTACCCAAAGAATACCGGAACTGAATCGAATTCGACAAGCCAAAGACCTTAGAAGACACTATAAGGAAGGCAACATATTGTCATGAACAATATGGACATCGGGCAGAGTCTCGTGGAGACTGGAAACAAAAGAGCGGTTCAAGATTTCAGAAAAAGGGAAATAAATCCTCGGGATTGAAAAACTACAAGAAGAACCACAGAATGAACTTTCCCACCCGGAGTGTACTCCAGCAGAAATTTTCTTTCGGTGGATGGAAATAAAACTTATGGACCTATACCAGTAAAGACTGATAACCCAAAAAAGAAACCTTTGGAATGTTGGGATTGCAGAGGAGAGCATCTCCGGAGAGACTGTCCACTCCGACAACAGAACAGTCGGAAAATTTATAACATGCA